>CBMN010767086.1:0-11675 GCA_000582825.1 Hordeum pubiflorum
CCCCGCCTTTGGTCTCGTGATTTGGCTCTCTGCTCCGGGAGGTTTTGATTTGACGACGTGGTTTTGGGGGCCGGTGCTGCGTGTCTCGGCAGGGCGCGAGGAAGTACACCGGGATGGTGGAGGACTGCTGCTGCGACTACGAGACGGTGGACGCCATCAACGAGGAGGTGCTCAACCCGATCCTGCAGGACCTCGTCGCTCTGCCCTTCTTCAGGTACTTCAAGGTAAGCAAATTTTGCTGCTCTGCTTTTAACGGTTTTGTTATGTGTGACCTAGCTTATGGGAAGTGCATATTGCGATGTTTCGATGTTAAGAATTGTGATAGCCAGCTCGACATGCTAGAATTATGTAGCGGTGTATGTTTGACCGGGCCATTTGCTCCATAACTGTGAAGCCGAGTTTTTTTCGTTCTGCTATTTGTGTAACGGAATTGGATATGTGGGAGACCGGTGACAACTGTATAATTATCCACTAGGTTACTGCACTTTTCTTACTACAATGTTCTGGCTTGCATTTATATGGTGCCATTTTTTACGGGTCGATTGGGCTTGATGTGGAAAAAGAGTGTTGGTTGCTTATTAGAGCATCAAGCTCAAGGATCAGATCTTCAGGGCATTTCGACATCAGCAATATGTAGAATACATCCTGATATGGAGGACTGAGCATAATATGATGATAGCTGTTGGGTCTCTTAGGGCGACTCGTGGTTCCTATCCCTTTCTTTCGTACATCATCCTTAGGTCGGATAAGGTTGATGGCCTTTTAGCCAAGTGATAGAGCACCAAACCTGTTTTTTTTTATTTAGGATATAGCCATTGATATATGTTAGTTATTTGCTGTTGCTGCTGCTAAGGATAACATAGCCAATGATACATGTTTTGTGATACTCTAATTGTTAGCTACTGTATGGTTTTGCAGAAATGCTATCCCTGAAAATCAACAGTACAACCATTCATTTATTCGTTCTAAGTCTTGGGTTATTTATTTCCTTGTTTAGGTTAAGTTGTGGTGTGACTGCCCTTTTTGGCCTGATGATGGCATGTGTCGGCTCAGGGACTGCAGTGTATGTGAGTGCCCAGATAATGAATTTCCTGAACCATTCAAGAAGCCTTACAGTGGCCTTTCTCCTGAAAACATGATCTGTCAAGAAGGAAAACCAGAAGCCACGGTTGATAGAACCCTTGACACCAAGGTTTTCAAAGGGTGGGTTGAAACAGATAATCCATGGACATCAGATGATGAGACGGATAATGGTACATTGTTTACCCTCATTTTTGTACATCGTTCTTCTTTTAATTCTTCTTTATGCATACCTGAAAACCTGATGATTAACAAAAAAATTATCCCTGTTCCAGCTGAGATGACTTATGTGAATCTTCAACTTAATCCTGAACGTTATACTGGTTATACTGGTGATTCAGCTAGAAGGATATGGGACGCTATCTACAAAGAAAATTGCCCAAAATGTAAGCATACGTTCTCTGTTTTTTTTTTCACATGTTCATTCTGACTGCAGTTGACCTACAGAATCCTTTGTTTGTAAGTACATTATGGCTGAATCCACAACGTATTAAATGAATCATTGATGTGCCTGTAAGTTGCATGATCCTTCTCTTAGAGAATGCACAGCAATTCAAACTAAGTTCACTTGTGCAGTTGTGCTTTAATATTAAGATTGGATGGTTCCTTCTATGGGATATATACTTCTATTACAAAAGGAAGTACCTTCAAGTTTTAGTCTGCTGGCACTGCTTTAAGCAACCACTTATGAGCAATGTGTGTTGCTTATTTATTCCTCTTCTCTGGTATGGTATAGTTGCCTGTCGTAGCCAAGTTGGATGGTGTAACGTGTAGCGTTGCTTATATCACTACAATTGTCTGGACAAGCATTATTCAAACTTCATTTATTTCGCAGATCCTTCAGAAGATATGTGCCAGGAGAAGAAGGCACTTTACAAGCTGATTTCAGGATTGCACTCCTCAATATCTGTACACATTGCTTATGATTATCTTCTTGATGAATCCGCTAACTTGGTATATATTCACTACTCTGCACTTAGTTTGGTGTTTATTACACGATTTTCGTAGTTGTTTTGACAAGTTTGGTGTATATGATTACAGTGGGGACATAATCTTTCATTGTTGCATGACCGTGTTCTGAAGTACCCAGAGCGGGTCGAAAATCTGTACTTCACATACCTGTTTGTTCTTCGGGCAGTGACTAAGGTTCCTATTTCTTCTTTCATTAAAACTTAATCCTTAATTTTAAAGATTAATCTGTCAAGTTGCTTTAGCCTAAAGTTTGTTGCGAGTGCTGATTTTATTTGCTATCTTTTAGGCGGCAGATTACCTTGAGCAGGCAGAGTACAACACCGGCAATCCCGAAGAGGACTTGAAAACACAATCTTTAGTTAGGCAACTGCTTTACAACCACAAGTTAAGGGCTGCATGTCCATTACCTTTTGATGAAGCAAAACTCTGGCAAGGTGAAAATGGCCCTGAGTTAAAGCAGGAGATCCAGAAGCAATTTAGAAATATTAGGTATGTTCCTTAATCTCTCTGCTTTAATTTATATTATAAGTTTCACTAACTTGAAACCGTATCCGTTCATAGTGCAATTATGGACTGTGTTGGTTGTGAGAAGTGTCGATTATGGGGAAAACTTCAAGTTCTTGGGCTTGGAACAGCGCTGAAGATTCTTTTTTCTGTTGATGGAGAGAACAATTTGAATCAACAGGTATGCTGTTCATTTGCATTTTACCCACGGCAATATATAACGTAGTATAATGTATATTATGTATGATTAGTGAGAGTAGTCTTTGACATACCCTCTTTACACGACACTAGCTCACAGTTCATGATGCTTTGCTGTATCGTTATCTTCATTTCCTATGGAATAACAGGTTTACCTTTTGAGTTCATTTAGATGTTCAACATGACAATTTGTCTAATAATGTTTCATGGTACTCATTCAGTTCCAGCTGCAGCGAAATGAGGTCATTGCACTGGTCAATCTTCTGAATAGGCTGTCAGAATCTGTCAAATTCGTACATGAAACAGGACCGTCCAGCCAGGAAATCATTAAACAACAGAGCTTTTCAACTTTGCAAAAGGGTGCCTCCTGACCAAATGTGAAACCGTAAGAGTTCTCTCCTGCTCTTCAGTGGTTTAGATTTGTTGTCCTGACTTTGATTCCTCACGTCCTTGTTCTTCTATCTATTTATTTCTACAGGTATTCTGCAAAGATGTAAGTGGGCAAGCTGTATTTGTAACTCTTCTTCTCCATACTGGGAGAGTGATGTACATGCAGGGAGCAGCTTCCTAGGGTTCTACAGATCGTAGACAAAAGATATATAGAAAACTTTGGAAGCCAAACAAAGACAAGTTTACCCCCTTTTTCTTTCAGTTTTCGTGGGACATGTCCCTTTCAAATTTTGTATGTAGTGTAGATTTCACCTCTTTTCTGCCGAACTTCCAGTTAGCAACATTTTATCTTTTCTCCGTCGACTGATAATACATATGACTGCTAACGAGCTAGGGCCGCTTGTCAATCCAAACGATTCGTATGTTTCATCGACTTGATTATATGTTCTCCATTGTTCTTGGAAACGACGGAAAGATAGCGCGCGTCGTGGTCGACAGTTCGTAACAACTAAAATCTCATCCGAAATGAGTTACAGAAGATGGTCACTACAATATCGAAAGATTTTATAAACTAGATGCTCCACTAGGGTGAAAGTCTTGTTGTCAGGAAGGAGCCAAGGTGAGAGGTCCTACCACCAGCAAAACAGCGACAGATGATGCCTTCTAACTTCAAACTTTGTTGTACGTTGTGACTATTATATGTTCAACCCGTTATGAGGATGGCGCCGGAGTTGGCACATGTTGGCTGTGTCGCAGAGAGCAGGAGCTAGTGGGATACACAGTGATCGGTTATGGAGCTTCCTTGTATCAGGCTACTTTGGCACATACATATGTCAAGCCTGCTGCAGACAGGTCAGTGATGCTGATGCGGCGAGGAAAAGAAGAGGCCCGTCGTCGCTGTAGCCAACAATGTCCGTAAGGAAGAGCTTGGTCACGTCCACGCTCCCATGGTGTGGTAGACCACAGAACTGAACACGGTTACAGTAACAGAAGCAGCAGCAGCAGATACCAGCAAATATGAATGGGATGCCCGAGGTACATGCAGGTTCTTGGCGCTCTCGTGGCAGGCATAGGGCAGGGCCTCGCCGGCGCTCAGCCGGCCGCCGTCGGAACCCCCCGCTCCCGCCCAGCAGTCGGTCAAAGGCACGGCCCGCCGGAGGGTATCTCGTCGTTGTACGCTGTGGGCGCCGCCTGAAAGCCACTCATGGCGCTGTCAGGCACTCCTGTGAATGTGATCGAGCGCTGAGCAGACCCATCTTGCCCAGCGACTTCCTCGGCGCCGGGACAAGGCCGGCCGGCAGCTCCCATCGGCCTGCAGCCTGCAGGTTGTTACACAGCCTTACAGACTACAGAGCATCAAGCGGCGCCACGCTGCATCTTGTGGAGGGAAAATGGTGCAGTTTCCGCGGCATTGGCGTGTGCCATCGTAATCATTTGCTTACAGGGAAAATGGCGCATGCGTTTTCACCTGCGGGTTTCAAGTCCGGGGTTGGCTTCCGTTTGGTCCTTACTGTGTCAACCTCCCTTATTGATGGTATGTATATTAGGGTATATTTGCCACTCCTTCGATCCAAAAGTTCAACGTTGGTTCAAAGCTGCGACACTTATTATGGATCTGAGGGAGTAGTATTCTTCGGCGAGACAATGCACTAGAAGCATCATATGCTTCCAATATTAATCTACTTGAGCCACCAAGTAAAAATAAAAGAAAGACCAAATTTCAATATTTCTTGTCCAGACGAACTCAGCAAAACTGCAAATGGCTACAGCATGCAACACCAGCCGTTCTTTCCTGCAGATCGCCGCTGCGGGCAAGAAAGTGAGGGAAAAAAGTAGGGGTACATGCGTACTCTTGGATTTTTCTCCCGGAACTAAACTAGTCCAAGTGGAACCCAGCCAGCCGGGGTATCTATCATGGCAATGGCATGGTGATCTGACCGACGGACTAGTCACCGGCCGCTGGCTGGACTAGGGTTGGCTTGGCTGGGCCTGCTCGCGTGCGTGACATGGACAAGCCGCGAAAGCGATGGTTCATGCGCCACAAACACATCGTTCCGAATCACGAAGCAGCTCAACTCGCCTTAGCTTAGCTTAGACACTGGCAGCAGGCGGGCAGGCGGGCAGGCATGGGAACAGCAACAAAGCAGCGCCAGCTTGTTCGTTTGCTATGCATATGCATCCGGTTGGGTAGGCCCATGCGGTCCGTTGTCCTCACGCTCTTGGGCCCAGAGTTCAAAGCAGAATATGCCGGGCCCGCCCACCGGCCCGTCGGTTTAGCCAGCCGAGCAGCCGAGTACCATTCGTTTTTTTCTTCTCTATGATGATGCGAGTTTTGAATCCCAAGTAGAAGTAGCAGTCGTGCTGCTAACAGTAATCTGACGTGTGTGATGATCCTTTTGCTTTGAGAACATCAACGGATCGTATTGTTTTATGAGGGGTTTTTGTCTTGTGCTCGCAGTAGATGTGATGGAGCTTCGGTGAACTCTGGCAAGAATTTCTTGGGACTAATGTATGCGTGAGCTAGCGCACGTGAACAGTGTGTGGTTTGATGCTCCGGTCCGGCGTGGAGACTGGCCACGTGGTTGCGCTGCATGGTACACGTGGATGCCACCTGGACTTGTACAGAGATCGAGAAGTAGGGCGTATGTGGCACGTGAAGGACTAGTGTTCCCGAGAGAATATGGCCAGCTTGGGGGCGCAGTTTCAGAGCATGTCTATAATAATTTCCTAATTTTTCGCAGCAACCAGTACTAGGTTGCAATTCTTGTTCTCCAAATCTGGCATAGTTATCAGTCTACCTCCCAAAGGTTTGTGTCGGGATCATGAGGATCGTACGTGCGTGCCACCCGGAATGGCCCGCGCCCGCAGGCACCCTGCACACGCAGACACGCTGCGCTCCTCGTGACTGTAACCAGGAGGAGGAGGAGGAGGAGGAGGAGGGTGTTGCACTGCCGCTTGCTTGCCCGGTCGGTCCCTTCGGTAGTTGGTCGATCGCGTCTCCTTTGGGAGCAGTGGCTGGACGCATTCGAGCCGTCCAACGTTGTTCGTGCAGACTTGAGAGCGGCAGCCAGTCTTGCAGCGTCTGACCTTCTCGCTGAGAGAATGCAGCGCGGCGGAGTAGCAGGTTTAGAGCATCTCCACCCGTGTCCTCAAGACGCCCTTCAAAACACCTTTTTTAGCGTCGGCGGACCAAAAACAGTCCAACCATGCCCTCAAGACGTCGTTTTGCATCGGATTTAGGCAAAAATAGCCCCGACGACCCCAGGTCAAACCCAGCCTCCTGAGGGCACTTGGGGCCGCCGGCGCTATTTTTTGCATGCCCAAACCCCACCTGTCAGCCTCTCTCCTCTCTCTCTCCTCACTTTTTCTGCTAGGCCCACCCATGTGCATGCAAAAAGGAATCTCTCCTCTCTCTCTTTCTCTCTCTGCATGTGCCGGCTGGGTGGGGGACGGCTAGAAAACTTTTCACCCCCGGTGCATAAATTTCGCCGGGGCAACCCCAGGAGGCCGAAAAAACGCCTCCCGAAGGGCACAACGGCTGGAGATGCTCTTACTATAGCTTTGATCTGTGTCGTTCTGTGTGTTGTAGCATAGTGGCGGCGTGTTGAAAAGAAAAACTGCACGAACATACATTCGGTTCACCTAGAGCATCTACAAACCACATTTACCAATAATCGGCCCCCAAATGTATGCGGATGCCACCTCGACGCGTCCACGGACAGTGACCGGACAACACACAAAATTACACCTCCACAACCGGTGCATCTAAACTGAATATTCAAATCCATATTAGCTCACGTAGCTAAGCACGTGTCATCACACTACCAAAATTGGCAGGCCCTGCTAACTACGAACGAGAACGGTGACCGAAGAAGTTCATCCTTGACTGGCCTTGCCCTTGCCCTTCCCGTCGTCCTTGCGGCAATAGCGGTCGAAGACATAGAACAGATCGAGGCAGATATGCTCACTGACGGAGCTATTCGATCTGCCTCCGTCCTCGTCTTTCTCCTCCTTGGGGTGGAGGGGGCAGTCCGGCCATTGTGCGGACTGCCCAACTTTGCTCTTTTGCCATCGACTTGGGCAATGGATTCCCACCGGCTCGCTGAGACCGCTGGAGGGCGCACTCCTCCTGGGAGCGTCGAAGAGCAGCGCGGACGGCCATCTGCTCCTCGAGGCTACAAGAGATGAGCCCCCCGTCCTTGGATCCGGATATGTCAGAGTCGAATCCATGCGCAACCATGAAGGGGAATGCCGGAGTTGGCCGGAGAGGAGCTTGGGAGTGGACTGGAGGTGAGTGGAGTGGAGTGGAATGCGGCTAGGGTTTCGGCCAGAGATGCGGATAGGGTCCATTTTATGTGAGGTTCGGTGGGATAGTGTGGGACGGATCTGACGCGGTGGGTGTGCTCGGGCGTCCATATATCCGTCCCAGATTTGGGATGGGTATGGGGAGTGTCGGCCAGTCCGGGCATTTGGGCCGACTCTGGGGAGGCCGGTTAGATGGGGTTTTTGCGTCCGGGCACTGACCGGGCAACTCGTCCGGGCGTTTGGGGCGGGTATGGGGGTCCAATTGTAGATGCTCTTGGGGAGCGTTTGATGCGTGCATGATGCCCAATCAGGCCCATGCGGAACAATAATTGCCCCGTTTGGTTGTGTGCATTCACTGTTTGACCTGCATAACACTAACCTTAAAACACTTCCCAGACAGGCCCACTAGAAACGACCGAATAGGCCGTTTCCCCCTGCTAGACTCGGGCAATGCAGGTGAGGGAAACACGACGCTAAGCTCATGCGACCACAAAGATGGCGCGAGCTCGTACACGTCTCCAAAAAAGTGGCGGGAGGAATTGGGGTCACCTACCGCTGATTCGGTCGCCCTATATAGCAACCCTCACCTCACCGCCCAAGCTCCCGCTATCATCCCACCTTTCGAGCTTTCTTGCTTGCGTGGATCAACACCGACAAGCAAGTAAGTGGCGCTCCTTCTCCAGCTGACGGTATGCGACAACAGTGATTTGTGTCCTCCTCCCCTCCGACCTGTTTCGTGCCTCCTTTCGGCCGCATCGATGACTATGAGTTCGATCACTCCATCCTCTCTACTCATTCTAGTTAGATCCAACATGTGATAGTATTAGATCGGTGACCATGTTGTAGTTTGTACATTGTCGATCTATGAGAATGTGATGTTGTGATAGCTAGTGCTAATGGATTGGTAGCATGCTAGGTCTTGTTTCCATGCCAACAAGGATTGATAGCTAGTGGTGATGGATTGGTAGCATGTTAGTTGATGTGTAGTAAGTTAGTTTTCATGTATGTAGAGGTGTGGTGTGCTGAGATTGGAGAACATTCATAGGGTGGTGTATTGAACTCGATGATCCGTGTGTACTATGCTTACTCTCCATGTGTAGTGCGCATTCATACTATCCATGTTTAGTGCTCGTTCGTATTGCCTGTGTGTACTATGCCTATTCGCTCCACGTGGGATTCGACACTTACTTATCACGAAAATAGTACAACAGCCCTATGCACTTGCACGACATCAAGCATTTTCTGGCGTTGTTGTCGGGGAGCATAACGCTTGGTTATTACTTACTCGCTTGCATATAGTTTATTTATGTTTGTTGTTACTTAACCAAAAATACAATAAAAATACTTTGCTTTGAGATGTCTGACGGTGTCATACACCGGGGATGGTTCATCGAGGTGAGCCCGACAGAAGGCGTCCCAAAGGGCCCACAAGGCCCAGCGACAGGGGGGGAGGCCGAAGAGTGAGATAAATGTTGTGCGGCCAACTTAACCTCCATGTTGGTGCGACAACAACCTTAATTGGATTTCTATCTTTGTAAAACTCTAGCCTCCTTGAGTATATAAGGATAGGATAGGGAGCTCTCATTCCCATCTACTCCCGTAGAAACAACTCTCGGTAGACATCTCATACACACAATTGTAAAATCCTCGCATGAGATATCCCTCCACCATGAATAACAACCACAAGCAAGGAGTAGGGTATTACTCTCTGGAGGCTCGAACCTAGGTAATTTCCCCATGTGACCTCCGCTTTCAGACTTCCAGCTCACAGGACCCCTACCGAAGGATTTGGCGATTTTTTGCACCATAAAGGAACCACCATGGCTTCAAGGAAATAAATGAAAGAGAGAGGAACAATGTATGCTCAATACCGACATTCATTTAATGGTATTAGAGTGGGTGAAAAAATTAAAGGCATTGGATTATTCTGCTCAAGGTATGTTTACCTACATTTATGGGCATTGCAAGTCCAATTCCCATATGATCTTCAGCTGCAAATTTCACCCTCACCCTATTGTGGCATCATACAATCGTGATAATTATGTCTCCGATTATGTTGAATCGACTGATGAGCAATTACTATATTTTAGAACCTCTGAACTTATGACAAGGGTAAACAAGCTTGCTCTCTATTACGCAGAGGTCTCTAAACACACGAGCTTGTTGGAGAGTATACGTGACTTTTATATCATTAACAATTTTCATAAAAAACATCCGTCATGGAATATGACAAGCGGTGCGCCGGGATCTCCCAAGTCTCTCAATTGTAGGAACATAACCTCATGAAAGAAACCGAGGAATACTCGAGCCATGGGAGAAAAATACACTAGAAGCTACTTTCGAGGAAAAAATGTCTAGGAGACAAACCGGAGAAAGAACATGGAGATGAAGGAGGGAAAATGCCGGCTTCTAACAACTCCTGCTGATCATGGTAAATTTTTAGACACAATTAATGTCCAGCTCGATGACCATTTATCATATATATGTTCTATTAGAGCTTTCATGGAACCTATTGAAATGATGCTTAAATGTTCTCCACCGGAGTATATTGTGAGAGTTGATGTTTGAAAGATATTTGTTAGACCTGAACTAGATATTGGCATTGTTCCGATGTGCCTCTGATGACTGCCTTTGATGAAACACCAATTTGCATTCGCCTTAGGGAAGAGATAGCACAAAAGGAGGGTGAGTTGCCTGCATTACGAGAGATATCAAAAAGTGATGCAACTACTACGATGCCTAATGATTATTCCTATTTACCAGCGGATTTGCCGATATTGGACAAATAAACCCCAAATTGCATATTCTGAAATTGATCTTGATGATACATGGGCTGATTTTTCACAGGCTCTCCATAGACCTCCCTTGAAGAGTATATTGCAAAGTCTTATAGATGATAATAGCCTTGATATTGAATTTGAAAATTTGGATACTAATATTCCAAGGTACACTGAAGAATATGAAGAAGGTTATGATTTACTCGCTGCTTCGTATCCTCTCGCTTATAAAAATCTTGTGAAATTGCATCTACTAACCTTGCAGGCATCTCCACTAAACCGAGTGCATGAGTACTCACCAAATAGTGGGTTCATATTTTCCTATATGATGCCGATGCACCGGAAGCGAGTATGTCTCCTACCGAGCTCTGTTATGAGGTGCTCCAAACCTTGGTCAGAGGGAGGTCTCACACTCGTGGTTAACATCCCTTGGGATCCGGGTGGGTGATCTAATGGAGCACTGAAGCCTAACTATATGGCTATAAAGAAAGCATTGCCTGGGAGGTAACCAATAAGTCCGTAGGTGTCTTTCTTAGCTTTGTTTCTTGAGTCTAGTTGCATTGGCACTTTTGTTTTATTTTGATCAGTTGCTATTAGAGTTGGTTTCAGAATAATTTTCATTGGTAAAACTTATAGCATATCGGTAGCTTGTATTTTGTTGCATACCTCCTCTTATTTGTATTGTAAGATTGTTGTGTGTGTAACGAGAGGAGCATGCACAAATGTTTTCATGAAGTTCTGGAGCTCCAGAAGAAATGACAGTGTGTGGCACGATGGCCCCGATCATACCCATGCTCTTACCAACTCGAGGCCGCGAGCAACAAAAGGTCCAGAGCGAAATACAACCAGTGGTAGGAACACTCACTCTTGTACCTGCAGTCATACCACCTAGCGGTCACAAAGGATCACCTCTCCAGAGCGCAAGACGGTGTATGGTATGAGCACTTGCACTCATACCCGTTGTCAACCCTGACTAACAGGACCTACATGTTCAAAAATGGTGTCTGGTATGAGCGCTTGCGCTCGTACCGTACGGTGATAATGGACATGACGTGTGGTACGGCCACTTCCGTTCATACAACCGCTCGTACCAGGGTAAGAATACCTCCATTTTATTTATTTTCGACATATGAGGTCGGTGAGGTATTTTCAAACCGACTATTTGTTCTGTAGTTAACGTTAATTACCTTTGAAACTCCATAACCAATAAATCTCTGTACCACTTATATTTCCCTTTATTTCATGTTCCAGTTGGGTATACGAACTCCGTTCGTATACCGAGTCGGTGTTTTTATTTTGTGTGTTATTTTCGCAAGGGGCTTGGATCTTATGTGGTGTTGTGTACGGCATGGTGCCAACTGTATAAAGGACCCACACAAGCCACTTGGTTGCTTCAAGGTGATGAATGATACGTCTCCAGCGTACCTATAAATTTTGATTGTTCCATGC
>CBMN010767104.1:0-11044 GCA_000582825.1 Hordeum pubiflorum
TATATTCCATCCATTTAGTTGACTTTTAGTGAATTATCAGAAATTGCCCAAATTTGAACTACAAGTGTGATGTAGTTTGGTTCTCAAAATTGCAAAAATATATTTTATGCTCTAATGTTGACGGTGAATGAACCTGGGACAAAGAAAGTAGTTTTAGAGTACCATTGCTATATTCCAAACCTTCTTGTATCAATGGTCAACACTTCAAGTTTGACCCCAATTTGAAAAAAAAAGATGAAAAATGAAAAAAGGCTCAAATATTAAATTCCTTTCCTTGGAGCCATCTTGTGTGCACTAGTTTGTGGGAAAATATTAAACTTGCAATACAACATGTTTGAAATACAACAAGTTTGAAAATTTTGGCAATGTTTGATTGAAAACACCGAATTATTTTAGCAAATTCATGAAATGTGGGTCACCAGTTGTCACATACAAGCAAACAGGGACAAATTGGACATCCAAACATGCATAGGGACTGACATTCAATTTGGACATTCAAACATCACCAAATTTCATCAAAAGTTCTAAATTTGTACAGACATAAACCCTAAACCTAGCTACTGCTCGTCGTCGTCCACGTCGGAGCCGCTGCCGATGCCGGAGGAGGAGGAGCCTCCCTCGCCGCCCCGCTACTTTCCGTCGTCCTCGTCCTCGCTCACGAGGTCGATGGTGACGTCGGCCACCGAGGTAACGACCGCCTGTCGTAGGCCCGACAAGTCCACCGGTTCATCGGGGTGGCACTGCGGCCCCTTTGTTTATTCGCGCAACGCCAGGAGGAGCCCCGGCATGTCTTCAGGGTCACCGTCCTCGCTCACCACCACCCCAACCCTGTAATCCGCCAGCAGCGGTGGCTCCGGCTTCGGTTTGGGATCGAGTAGCGGGTAATGCGAGCCCGTCCCGGGCTCCGGGTTGGGCACGAGCAGGGAGCCGCGCGAGCTTGTCCCATGCTCGGGCTTTGGGACTAGCAGAGGGGCGTCCGGGAACTCGGGATGCACAGGCCGGTGCCACGCACTGCAGAGCTCGTCCCCGGCTCCGGCTTTGGAATGCGCAGGCCGGCGCTGCACAGTGCAGAACTTGTCCCGAGAGTCCCTGACTTCGTCTTTGGAACGCGGAGGCCCCGACTGATACTTGGGCCGCCGCCTCCTCCTCCAGATGTGGGCGTGGCCCGCGATGGCGAAACCCAGTCGCCCTCTCCAGACCGAGCTGCACGCTGCACGCGGCCATGACATCGGGGAAGGTACGCCCGTCCTAGAAGGCGTACCTCTCGTCGATGTTGTTCCGCGAAGGTGGGTAGCGGCCGTCGTAGTGCTGGATGCGGGCGGCGTGTTCATCCACCAGGATCTCCGGCCATCGCTGGCTGCCGGGTGCATAGCACGGCTTGGACCTCTCCTCCGGCGGCAAGCCTTCCCAAAACGCGTGTATCGCGCGCGACATGGCCGGCGTGCCGATGGATGGAACATGACACACCGTGAGCCCTCCCAAGCTCATGTGTCAGCCGGTCGGCAGACGCGTGTCTAGTGGCACTATGACGCCGCAGCGGGCGAGTAGCGACGCCTCTTCGACCCGGAGGGTGTGTGGCATGCCCTGAATGAACATCGCGCGGCGCCCCTAGCTGCTCCTTCCCGCCCCACCACCACGGCTGGCCATTGCTCCGGCTCCTGAAGGGGAGGCGACTAGGGTTTGGTGGACGCACACGACAGAGAAGGCTGTGGGGGCGGCGAGGGGAGGGGGGTATTGGGACACAAGTGGGTGAACGCTGGTGCGCCGCGCGGAAATAAAAGGCATTAACTCGCGACTGACGGGCACGCCGACGACGTGACTCCTCGCATGGGAAACCGCATGGTGTGAAAATGCTGACATGACCACGATGTGACTACACATGCATGGCACGGTGTGACCCACTCATGAATAACAGCGTCGGCTAACAGTCAACTCCTTTGACCAACGGCGAACCCCGCGGTGGAGGGGAAAAGTGAGCAAAAAAAGTTGGTGTGGGCAAAACTGAACACAACTAAGCAACAAGGGGCATAGAAATAGGAATCCCATAATACAATATCATTGTAAATTATATTGAAGTGTGAAATTTCTTATTATATATTAATTTTTGCATTTAGAAAAAGGGCATTTTTGTACAATTCTGTGCAATTTTTTAATCATTTGTTTTTTATTTATTTTTCTATCTTCTTTAATGGTAATACCAATGCCACTGACTAATCTTTTTCTTAAAAACTTCAATTTTGCAAAAATCCCACTATTATATGCTTATTCTTGCATATTATGAAAAAAAGTAATTTATGTACAAATTAAGTGCAATTTTGTCATTATTTGTTTATCTTTCAATTTTCTTTCTTCTTTTAGTGTAACAGAATGCCACCAATTAATTCTTTTTTAGAAATTTCATTTTACTTTTTTATTCTAGGTTTAGCATTGATTTTGTTTCCATTTTTATTTCATTTTCTTTCTTATTAAAGGGTAATACATTGTCACTAATTCATTCTTTCTTAGAAAACTTATTTTTTTTATTTTTTTCATTTTATTTCTTGTTTAATGGTAATATCAATGCCTCATTCATTCTTAGGGCATTTCTTTTTTGTGAAATTTCCACTATCATATACTTTTCCTGCATATAACGGAAAAGTGCAATTCACATGACACTAATTAATTCCTTCTTAGAAAACTTTAAAATTTTGATTTTTTTAATCTTACATATTATATGCTTATTCTTGCATATTATAAAAATGTAATATATGTGTAAATTGTGCAAAATTTCCATTATCTGTTTTTTCCCTTTCTACTTAAAGTGTAATTTTAGTGCCACTAATTTATTATTCCTTGCAAAAGGACATATTTGAATTCTTTGTATATAAATATACACGCAAAGTACTACTACTTCCGTCCAGAAATACTCATGAATCAAATGTATTTCAGTACTACATACATTTGTTTGAGCAACAATTATTTTCGGACGCAGGGAGTATAAAATATGTGAGTAGATTATCTAGTAGACTTCAGTCTTGTGGTGCCAAAAAATACATTCTTATCTAGAAAACATTCTCTGCATCGGACTGCCTCAAATGCATTCTTCTCTATAAATCTTTTGTCTACAACCACCACTTATCTCTGCGATTTTCTGATGCAATTTCTATGATTCCAGCATTGTTTTCTCATAATATAATTAGCCATGTTTTTTTTTCATTTATATGATCCATCACATCGGCTTAGAGGGTATCTCTTGGCCTCAGCCCAAGTATTACTTTTTCTCTTTTTGCCAAAACACTCTCACTATACATGCATAGTTGTTCTACACTTCTACAGGCTAAAGGATGAGTACTTTTATCTCCTTTTCCTATGAGGAAGATGAACAACACTGCTAGCTAGTGCTGTGCAACGCAGAGACATAACAATATAACAAGGTGATGGTTGGTCTTGTACGTACTGAGATCACAATTCGTGCTAAAATATCATGGGTAAATTTCACACAATGCTGAGAAAATATGTGTACGTTGCTATGACTCAACGAAGACTAGTACATGCAGCTGTTTTACTCGTATTTCACGGCTCTCCCAGAGTGCCACCCCGGCCGCTATCCCATAGATGTGTGAAGACTACGGTGCGTCATGATCACTAGATAGAGTATATTTGTGAGCATAGGCATGCGTTCGTCTGCTGTGGAAAATCGACTTACACAAAATTTAGGCCAGTCAGTTTTTTGTTGTAGATGAATGTTTCCATGCCCGTTTGGTCTGAAATGAATGGCAGATCAGAAATAGACTGAACGAAATTGTAAATTTAGTCACTTGTCCCCTAGCCAGTCCCATATACTCTTAGTAACGATCATTATGGTTAGAATATCAAAAGAACATGAAAGAGTAGTTGGTTGGTTAGGAAGGTGATTGTATTCCTAGCCCATCAGGAATTAAACCCCAGATTGACCCATGTGCATCTCATAAAGTCAGAATATTCTTTCAGTAGGACACGTATGTGATAACTTCGTCAATCCCATGACCCGTCGGATTAGTCTCCCGAATATGCTTATAGGGCTAGAGTGAGTGTACATATGTTCATAGAGACGAGTGCCCATACGGGTAGAATGAGTGTGCATGTGTTCATAGAGACGAGTGTATGTGCGTATAAGTGGTCGTCTGTGTCTCTGTGTTTCAAAAAAAAAAAACATCACATATTTAGGACAGGTACTAATAGCCAACCACACGCTTAAACGCTAGATCAGTAGATCGGATGACGACGACACTCTTGTGTCGTTTCCTCCTTGGAGGCGTCATTCTTGGAGTTGCACGCGGGCTTGAGGGACCAGTGGACGACATCTTTGGTGGAGCGGTGCTTCAGCCTACATATTCACGGCGGTAGATCTCAACGGTGTGGAGCAGTGGAGGTTCGACGTCCGATGTGTGGCGATGGACTCGCGCAGGAGGACGACGCTGTCTGACGTCATGGTGGCGTCGATGGCAGAGAGGCCTGTCAAGGTCGATGTGTCAGTATCTGCTTTGATGATGGATCGATGGAAGATGGAGGTGACGGCCCTTGTAGCGTGCGCATGTGGTGCCCACTAGGAGTGCGCCGGACCGGTGTGTCACTCAGTCCTGGCGTTGTGGCTTGGATGGTCAGCTTTAGATGTTAGGTATTTGATTCGGACATTCGACACTCCTTCATTAAGGGATAGGAGTAGCGACATCTGTTGTCAAGATGATGACTTCAGACTTACTAATGTATTACTTTGTAAAGTTTTTGTAAATAATTAATAAAATGGCTGCATGCATCATCCAGATGCGAGGCCGGGTACATCCTCCTTTCTAAAAAACAGACGCTTAAACGCTGTGTTTAGACATGCCCTGCACATGACGCAACCTCCCAGAACTCTAGATCGTAAGCACGCACGTAGTGTTCAGCGTGGCTGCTGGGCACGCACACGCGTGAAGGGTCTCGATCACACACACAAAAAGGCATGCATCATACTGATTGCATGCATTGTAATCTCCTGCTTTTGCTTTTTATAGTATGTACTCTCTCCGTCCTTAAATCTAAGACGTTTTTTTGACACAACGAAATATTAAATTTATTTCTTTTGCAATTAGTACTGAGTTTATTTAAGCTAACATTTCTTGTTTTCCCAAGCCCTAGCTTTTGTCCCAAGTACGTCGTCGACGAGGCCCTGACAAAATCCAGCTAGCCATCGATATCGTTCCATCGATCGCTTAAATATTTGAGCGATCTTATTATAATCTCGTTGATCGCCGTCACATGTACGTGCGATCCGTGGTGCAAATGCGGAGAAAATTTCATTTCCAAGAACATATACTCACTCCGTGACATAATATACGACGTTTTTTTTATACTTACATGAACTGTAAAAGCGTCTTATAAAATGTTATAGAGGGAGTAACTAGCTCCAGTGCCAGCTTAAGTAGTGAGCGCATGCAACAAGACAGTCATCCGTCACGTACTCAACGAAACAATGGCCGGAGGTACCTATGCTCCTGCTACTCATCGACCGACAGACAAAAGAAAAGGGATTTTACTATTCTTTACACTACTAAAATATGATGCTAAGATTCGTCCAATCTAAAGATTAATATTTGTATGAGTCAGAAAATATGAAAACAAATCTGATCATATGACACGACTACCACAAAAAAATTAAAAGTAAATGTTTTGGTCATCAAGTTGATTGCACAAAACCAACATCATCGATGAGTCTCCATGCGGCCGTGTAGGAGTAGTCGTACGGCTCTATGCGGTGGCATAAAGGAAGCTGGTAGGCATGGACGGGATCTGAGGACTGAAGCCTGACGAAGGTCTCTATTCGTGCGTTGAGAATAAGAAAGAGGTGTGCCTCATTTGCTTCGTTGACGCAGGGTAATACTGGTCTTTTTGAATTGTTTGGATTGCTCATCACATATGTCACATGGTAGGGTAATCCAGGTCTGGTATGGTTCCGCCAAGTAAGTGGACCACGACTCCAACTCCATGCCAAATTACCCTTCAACAGAAAAACTCCAAGCCGAATTCCAACGGAAAACACATGAAGTACTGATGTATAAAATTCCTATGAATTTGATACTTGGTCGTGTCTTTTATGTGACCATCTAAACCGTGAATGTTAATTTCTCCATAATCATTTATTCGTTCATCTATTATTCACTTGTGGATTACAGAGTTATGAATATTAATTCTGTTGAGACCGAGGCAGCTGGATAAGTAGAAAAATATACTGGAAATGTCGTGGCAGCAATGTGGTAATTCTTTCCATGCCCTACTTTCAATTTAATATTTTCTCATTTGGACTGAATTTAATACGTATCTTATAGTCATATTATTTGTACGTATTGTGGGCAACGAGGACTGAAGGCTCGGTCTTATTTTGTTTTCTTTGCTATAAGCTCAAAATTCAAAGATCAGCGGACTCGTTAATTCCTTCACCAGGCTGTGATGTCTAGGTTACGACTAGAATTTCATATATGTATGTATCACTTATTTTTAGTAGAATAGTATTTTATAAGTAGGGGAGAATAGTGTCCAGTATTAACTACAGTAGTTGGGTATATACCAATAACCAAAAAAGCTCAATTTTCTTGAAGAAGAAATAGAATAACTAAAGTGTTGCTCGAATTAGACAAGAAACACACCAATTAATATTTCCTTCAAATTGTTTGTCTTTGGCGCATAAAGACTATAGAAATATTTTGCATCGAACATGTCTAAGCTATAGGAAATAGTATACAAGTTTATTTGCCAAACATGAATTCACGTGCAAACTTATATATATGTTATTATACTATGTGATAATTCATTTATATGTACGAACTTATAGATTATTTCCTTTTTTGTAGAACGAATGGTCCACCGTAATAGAAGCATCACAAGACATTGTAGTCATGGATGAAGAATGATATACACTCAAGTACAATGACTTATGATGGTGTCCCATGACCGAAGATTATTAGAAAATTCTTTTTTTTTCTTGTTGTTGATTGATTTCTGGTTAGAGATGAATAACAACAATGGTTATCTATTTAGTGTTTTTTGTTTATAATTTTAGATGGAATTCTAACTCCAAATACGTATGTGAGAATCGTGTTCAATATATATGGTTTGGATTAATAAAAACTGGTTATGAAACTTTGATTGTTCAAAAACATATGTTTCAATTGGCGTGGTTGATAAATAACCATGAAAAATATTTTTAGCGATGAGAAAAGTGGCCGCTAATGCATGAATTGTGATAGTTATTTCCTCACAATTAACAATGACACGATGTTCCGTCGTTACCAAATAACGATGGGTAAAAGTATGTGGTCGTTATACTTTTAACGACGGACTCTACCACGACCATCAGATTGTGGTCGTTAATGACCTTTAACGACCACAATCTGACTTTTAACGACCACATATATCGTCGTTAAAAACCATCTTTCTAGTAGTGGAGGTTATGATTATGAGGAATAAAGTATTGGGATCCATAACTTCAGTACTAACATTTTCTCCATCAAAGAAATATGTATAGTAAACAAATTACAATTGTGTATCGACTAAATTGCAGTGTTTATGATTAATCATACATGTCATGATTGCATATTGACATTATTTCCTTGTATCCATAGACCGCTATCTAACTGCATATACAAATAATATTCTACGTGAGGCTGGGGGAGAGTGTTTCAACTGCCACAACATGGGGTGAGGACTGGTGTTGGTGTGTTTTGCGGGGAGAGTATCCATTTTTAGCACACTTCAAAAAAGTTCATTATTTGAGCAGTCATCAATATCATCACACAATACGACTTATTTCTTTATTGTCCTCTTTTTTTTGCAGTTATCACAATGCAAATACAGCAAAAACAGATGACCACTTAACACACCCCTCCTCCCCATCCCATAACCTTTTTACACGAATCACAGATCAAATGCTTCATATATCCAAAAATCCAAAACAGGCCAAACATAATGCAAAGAAGCCGCAAAATCACTTTTTTTATTAGAAACCAAGTTTTGTTAATGTAGCTATATTGGCATCTCTTATCATCGCAACTTTTAGGTAGACACAATCATGGATGACATGACTAACTTCATTGCAGTAGGGACATTTTTCTGACCGCCATCACATCTTTCAGGTACTCACATGTCTTTACATTGTGTTCATCTCAAGCGCAATATGAGCAACTAACTATTTTCTTTTTTGGACCAGGTTTCCCCTTGGGATTGGGTTACTTTACTTATCCTCTTTCTTCCTTTTCTTCTTTTGCTCCACTTATCGTTGCTTGACTAGAGTGCTACTCCTTTCAACATTTTCATTTGGTTTCCATTTCTTCGGCACATGTGACATGTTCTGCAGCATGCCATCAACTCCGGGGTGTCATACAGTTGTTGGTGCAGGAGCTTGATGATGTTGTGTTGCTTGGTGCTGCTGCACTACATGGTGCTCTCACAACACCCTTTTCCTTATTGCAACAATAATGTGCTCAAGCTACTCTACACCATCCAATATCTTGTCGGCGACATCATTCCGACAAGCTTGGGAAGCCAACCATGTCCACTTCCTGCACAATGGTTGTAGTTGAGAGTGTTGGTTGAAGGGAACCCGGAATTTAGATGATGTCCAAAACTACCAATTGCCATTGTTGCAGCTTATTACCACCTCTCTAGGAAGTAGCGTTGCGGAATAACATGTACATTGAGGTGGACCATCACTCCTATGATGTGTTCACAAATAGTCGTATTCATTTCAAAACAGTTGCATTAGATAATTGAAAGTGCAAGTTATCGACTAGGGGGGTAATTGGGAGATTTTAACACTCTTCAAAGACGTGAGTTTTCTGACAAATAACAGCATGAAGAATAACTTAACACAAGAGTAGCTACACTATGCATGCAAATCAGGGTACTAGCAAAGTCGTCATGACAAAATAGATCATGCACTCCACAATCTTCCCAAAATGGTTCTATGGCACTCCACAATTTCTTCTTGGACGCCTAACCGTCTAGAAGATCATAGTCTTCACTGGTAATAAGCGTTGGATCATACATGTCAATCTCTTCGGTGATGCTCAATCACTTTGTCTTCGGGTGTTTGGGTTTTTCATCACATAGGTTTCTCTCAATTTCTTTGGAGCATGGGTTGCTCTAGTTGACCCTTGTCAATCAATCACTCAGAGCAGCTAACCATAAAATGGTTGTGGGGGCGGCTATTTATATCTTGGGGGAAAACCGACACGATAAGAACATCATGCCCCTCTAACAAGACCGTTGTCAGGATAAGGATCCACTCGACAGCTAGCGCTCGCACAACAATGGTCAACAATTTGAACTCTCAAATTACTCATGGTAGGAGAATCACACTGGCGAAATCCTAACTCTCCAGTCAGACTAATTTTGTCAATGATTTAAAGAACTAGGTCTCTATCACTGAAGAACTCGACTTCTCTGGAATATATTTTCATAGTTATCACTCGAAAATTAGTTAGGTTTGAGTTTGAGCATCCTTTCGGCAATACGGATATGTATCATGTAGACCCCTTTAACAGCTCACTGCTTCCTATGACTCAAAATAAATAAGAAATAAACTACGAAAACAAAGTCTTCATGTTCCAATTCTTCACTTCAATTTTTTCAAAGGGCACACCAATTTGTTCAATGTAAACATACATTTTTAGGGGTCGACTTCCATCGTCAAATCAAATCTTGAGGGACTTTTCTCTTATATATACTCGCAAACACATTAATCCCTTAACCCATCTGCCACCGGTACTCCCAAACCATACATGGGCACTTACAATATCCCCCTTTTTGGTGATTGAAGATAAATTGGTTAAAGTTTTCAACGTGGGTATATAATAAGATTGAAAGCAAAAACTTGAAGATTTTGATTCACTCATATGAAAATAATTTATATATGAAAATTGATTAGAAAAATATAAGGAATCTCAATATGTCATTTGCATGCATGACCAACCACTCTATCATAATGAACATTGATATTTTGCATCAAGATGAGTAAATGAATAGTGTTTGAATTTGGGAAAACATTACCAAATATTTTCCCACTTTAGTTAAAATGCTTAGTAATGCCTTAGAGCACATCATCATCATCATCATTATCAGATTTTCCATTACATGCATTTTGTGCTGCATTTGATTGCCTACTATTTATTTTGTGCCCACATTTGATTCTTATCGGTAGTCCCCGAGACCGCAGTAGACCCTGAGTACGACTATGATCTCGTGGATCAGATACGTGCAGCAGAGCATCCAGGTTGCCCCTTGATCATTTTGATATCACCCATTATTTCTCTCTACTTCTTACATTAGAGTGTCGGTCCAGTTGATGTCTTATCGATAGATCCTATTCTGATGCATAGCATGTTATTGTTAACTATTGTTGATACTTTACCTGTTGTCCTATCATGCTTAGTTTATGCTAGAGTCTCATCAGTGGCCGTACACCCATGTTTGTTTTCCATCCTATATTATCGGGCCGTATCCCTCTGGGCGATGTTCACGGATATATATATACTACTTATGACTATGTTCAGACTAGGGACTGAAGGGACATGTGGTACCATCTAGGTAGTGATGGGCCCGGGTTCTCGAAAGTCCCGAGTGATTCACTGTAGCGGAACGACAAGGCAGGAGGTGACCATCTAGAAAGAGGTGGGCCTGGGCCCTAGTCGGTGTCCGTGGTTACTTAACAATAACACGCTTAACGAGATTTGTGTATTTGATCTGAGATTGCCATTGGCATATACACACTAATTGTCGCGCGGGATAATGGTTATGAGGCCCTCGGCACTGTCAGTTCCTCCCGAAATCTCTAAGATGTCACATTTCAGAGATGCGGGTTGATTGTTCGGGTGAACAGATTACTGCCTACTGTTGTTGTAGAGGTGGGCTTGGTCCCCGACCAGTCTCACAACGTGCTAGAGAGGATTGGGTGAGCGGCCAAACATCCCTTTCATGCTTAGGATGTATATGATACGTCCATTTTGCATCATGATTTCCTACTGTTATTTTTTATGTTTTGTTGAATAATAAT
>CBMN010767118.1:0-14794 GCA_000582825.1 Hordeum pubiflorum
CGGCTCGGCCGTGCCGCGCACGCGCGCGCGCTCAGGCTGCTGTCGCCAGGCATCCCGCCCTTCATCTGCGCGCACCTTGTCAACCTCTATTCCAAGCTCGACCTCCCCGCGGCCGCCGCCTCCGCGCTCGCCTCCGACCCCAGCCCCACCGTCGTGTCATTCACGGCCTTCATCTCCGGCGCCGCGCAGCACGCGCGCCCGCTCCCCGCCCTCTCTGCCTTCGCCGCCATGCTCCGCCTCGGCCTCCGCCCCAACGACTTCACCTTCCCCTCCGCGTTCAAGGCCGCTGCCTCCGCGCCCCCTCGCTCCGCAGTCGGCCCGCAGATACACGCGCTCGCCATTAGGTTCGGCTACCTCCCCGCCGATGCCTTCGTCTCATGCGCCGCGCTGGACATGTACTTCAAGACCGGCCGCCTCGGCCTGGCTCGCCGCCTGTTCGAGGAAATGCCCAACAGAAACGTGGTGGCGTGGAACGCAGTGATGACCAACGCCGTGCTCGACGGACGGCCCCTCGAGACGGTCCAGGCCTACTTTGGGCTCCGGGAGGCTGGCGGGATGCCGAATGTCATCTCGGTCTGTGCGTTCTTCAACGCGTGTGCCGGGGCGATGCTCCTGTTGCCTGGGGCCCAGTTCCATGGGTTTGTGGTCAAGTGTGGTTTTGACATGGATGTCTCAGTGTCGAATGCGATGGTTGATTTCTATGGCAAGTGCCGATGCGCGGAGAAGGCAAAGATGGTGTTTGATGCGATGAGAGTCAGGAACAGTGTATCATGGTGTTCCATGGTTGTTGCATACGCACAGAACGGGGCAGAGGAGGATGCTTTTGCCGTGTACCTGGGCGCGAGGAGTGCTGGGGAAGAGCCGACTGACTTCATGGTCTCCAGCGTGCTCACTACATGCGCAGGCCTGCTAGGCCTTGACCTTGGGCGTGCTCTGCATGCAGTTGCTGTTCGCTCTTGCATCGATGCAAACATCTTTGTTGCAAGTGCATTGGTTGACATGTACGGGAAGTGCGGGGGCGTTGAAGATGCTCAACATGTCTTTTTCGATATGCCACAGCGGAATCTTGTCACATGGAATGCGATGATTGGAGGGCATGCTAACATCGGTGATGCTATAAACGCACTTGTGGTGTTCAGTGATATGATAGCGAGTGGAGAGACAGCACCTAACTACATCACACTTGTAAATGTGATCACAGCCTGCAGTAGAGGAGGTTTGACGAAGGAAGGCTATGAGCTGTTTGAGACAATGAAGGAGGGGTTTGGGATAGAACCACGGACTGAGCACTATGCTTGCGTGGTTGACTTGCTTGCGCGTGCAGGAATGGAAGAGCGAGCTTATGAGATTATACAGAGGATGCCAATGAGACCTTCCATTTCTCTCTGGGGAGCACTACTTGGGGCATGCAAGATGCATGGGAAGACAGAGCTGGGAAGGATTGCAGCTGAGAAGTTGTTTGAACTTGACCCTCAGGACTCTGGCAATCACGTGCTACTCTCGAACATGCTCGCATCAGCTGGCAGGTAAAATTAACTACCTTACTCATACTGAATTTCTCTTAGGTTCAGGGTGATATTGACGCTTTGAGAAATACTGCCATATTGCCTAAAAGGGTTCAGCTCAAAACTAACAATCCCACATATCAGTGTGGAGTGTAGTAACTTGTCAGTAGATCGCATGTATTCTTCATGGCATTAACTCTAGAACACATTGAACTATCTGCTCTTATCTCTTGGCCTATTCGAGCATCCACAATGTATGCATGCCTTTAAGCTCTCTGTCTCTATCTCCTCTTTGGAGGCAGCCTCTGCACTGCAGACTGCTGCCTCTAACCAAAAAACGCTAGCATCGCCTCCTAGCTTGCAGGCTGCCTTCATCAACTAAAATAATAGAGCTGGCCCTGTTCGGTTGCTGGGAGAGGACATCTGCAACGTTTGCATGTTAACCGAAGCACTATGTTGCGGAAATAAAAAACAATATTTTAAAACCTTTTTAAACATTTGATGAGTTATCTGCTAGATTATGACATTCTTTGGAACTTAATTTAGCCTTACAATCAATGCACTAGCACACAATTCATACTTGTTGATTTAATGTATCTTCTGAACTTGTCCAGGTGGGCAGAAGCAACTTATGTAAGGAAGGAGATGAAAGACGTCGGAATCAAGAAAGACCCAGGATGTAGCTGGATCACTTGGAAAAATGGTGTGCATGTTTTCCATGCCAAGGACACCAAACATGAGATGAATAGCGAGATTCGGGCATTACTGGCCAAGCTTAAAAAACAAATGCTAGCTTCTGGATACATGCCAGACACACAATATTCACTTTATGATCTTGAGGAAGAAGAGAAAGAATCAGAAGTGTTTCAACATAGTGAGAAGCTTGCCCTGGCCTATGGACTAATTCACATTCCGCCTGGTGTACCTATAAGGATCACAAAGAACTTGAGAATATGTGTGGATTGTCACCGAGCTTTCAAGTTTATATCTGGTATTGTTGATAGGGTGATAATTGTGAGGGACAATAATAGGTTTCATCACTTCAAACAATATGAGTGTTCATGCAAGGATTACTGGTGAAAACTCTGTCCATGTGATGCAGAAAAGGTATGCAACATCAGTTCCTGTAGGAAAGTTGCATGAGATTATAAACTATCTCTCCAGAAGGATGATGTTTCAGCTCACTTCTTTATGTATTGGTATATTACTGCCTTTGTTTGAACTTTCAATGAAGTAGAAGTATAGAGGTCGATTGAGGAATAGATCTCAGTGTTACTACAAATATCCATTATAACTACAGTAGAAAACTCTCAAGTTACCAATCCATGTTGTTTATTACTATTATAGTTGCAGCATCGAGAGAACTACTTGGACAAATTCTTCAAACAGCAGGTAATTATTATTTCTCTTATTCAAGAAAAGGGCAAGCGCTCCTTTTCTCAATATGAAAACTAATATTCACCTATATTGGTGGTTCATTAAAAGTGGCACATACAGTATTAAAGGATGACTATCTCTAGACATCTACTTTATTGTGATTCCATTTTGTTGATCCAGTTTTGTTGTCTGAATATGGTTGTGAAGTACCGTTCTCCCTTACTTTATTTGACGAAAATGGCCTATAAATGAACTGTGCTCTGATTTGGTTTACTGTAACTAATTGATGAAGGAGGAAGAAACAGCGGAGAAGATCAAGAGCTGGGTGAGGACGGCCACGAACAACCTCATCGGCTCCATCATCTCTGCCCACACCAACCTCGACCTCATGCTTGCTCATGCGGTCTACTTCAAGGCCAAGTGGTGCGGTGCAGTACATTGGAGACAAATCGCATGACGCTGGGCACATTCACTGGCTGGACGGCAGCCGTGTTTGATGCACCGTTCATGTGGAAGCCCATGTACAACGCGCATTATGCCTCTGTCCGTGAACGGGTTCAAGGTCCTCAAGCTCCCTTACAGGCATGACTGAGATGACGGACGCATGTTCCCATACCAGCACAGCCAAGGCGCTCGAGGCTTCATCTGACGCGGAGTACTCAGTGTACCTCTTCCTACCGGATGAGCGCCACAGGATTGCCAACATGGTGGACGCGATCACCGCAGCACTGGAGTACCTGTACAGCATCATACCCAAGACAGGCAGCCGCCGTCGTGATGGTTGGGCTGCCCAAAATCAAGATAAACTTAAACTGAGACCTCCATCTGCTGGGGCTCACGCTGCCGTTCTCAGCAAAGTCAGGCGACCTGCCGAAGATGTGCCAAAGTGCAAGGACTACGACAGGCGGCCGACGTTCCTGGGAAAGAGTGTGCACCAAGCAGTCGTCGGCATCTCGTTGATGTGGACGAAGAAGAGACTGAGGCGGCTGCAATCATAATTGGGATCAGACATTGTGCTGGGAAGCCTGAGTTCGTCTCACCATCCCTTCAGTTTCTTCATGATGGAGGGCAGGATGATTGTGTTTGCCGGTCATGTCACCCACCAAGTGGCTCGGATCCAGATTTTAGAAACTTGAGGCATGGGCTATCTGCTTCTTTTACATCCGCATCTGGCTATCTCAACGTATTCAGAACAATGGAGCAAAACCAGAATGCAAACATTTCAGTTTCATGTATTTTTAGAAGGGAAAACTTTGTTTTTGCCACTCTAGCTTCTGCCCACTTTGCTTATGCCACTCTTGAATTTGACATATCACTTTTGCCACTCTTAGTTGTTAACAATACATCACAATTGCCATTCCATGGCAAAAGCAATAATTTTAGAGTGGCAATTGTGATACTTTGTCAAAATCAAAGAGTGGCAAAACTGAAATGAAAAACTATTGCTTTTGCCACAGAATGGCATTTGTGATGTATTATCAAAAGCTAAGAGTGGCAAAAGTGATATGTCAAATTCTAGAATGGCATAAGCAAAGTGGGCAAAAGCTAAAGTGGCAAAAATAAAGTTTTCCCTTTTTAAAATCAACCGTGGGATGTGCTACTTTGGAATTTTGATGAAAGATCAACAGCGTATATCTATACAAGTTGTGAAAAAATGCACTATGCAGGAGCAGACTCCAGAAATATAAACTGGCAAACCAAATCAATTCAAGAAAGCCAAGTAGTTACTTCAGCACAGGAACACAACACTTTATAAGCACATCACAGACGCAAAATCAACAAGCATAATCAAGGGTTTGCTGTCATACAAAGATTAATGACTGCAAAATAACTAGGCCAGCTAACCACCACTGCTGTGGTAGAAACAATGCAATGACCTAAACAGTAGCAAAACCTACAGACATCAAGTGGGGACAAGACCAACATAATCGTCACCACTGTCTATCCTAATTAACACAGCGATGATTGCGACAACGATAACGATCATGCTCAAAAGACAACTGAATATTGTCTTGTACTTCCTGGTCTTCCCTCTGCTTCTTTTCACACAAACATCTAGCTCCTTGAACTCAACCTCAGAGGATTCTTCGCAGGATGTATTCTCAACTTCGGCATTAGACAAACCTGATTTATCTTCGTCGCAGACAATCTCAGTAGCGATGTTAGCCCTAGGCCTATCAGCAGCGGTTTCAGTCTCTTTGTTCCCCTCTTCAGTCTTGCTCTCGGAATGCTCAGATTGCATATCCTCAGATGACTCTGTTAGTTCCTTGTGTTCCTGATCTGATGATGGTGATGATGATGACGATGACGACGATGATGAGCAGTTCAGCTTCATAATTGATTTTTCCTTAAGACGATCAGAGTCTAAGTCATACGAACTCTGAAGAGATCGGAGAAGCTTTCTCGGTGTCGTGTATAGCTTCACATCATCAATGCTGATTGGTCTTTCGGAAGCCTAGAACAACAATAAATAACAAAGTCAGTTAACAGGTCAACTGATGTACACTCTCCATATATTTTTTGAATCAAAACTAAACCAATATAGGCATTTCGTTATGTGTACTACCTGCGGGCTGGGGGTCTCATCTCTTGATAAGGTGTTGTTGGGGCTAGCTTGAACAAATCCTGTGAATGTACCAGTGCACTCAAAATCAGCATCAGTTACTTCGCTGTCACAAACCTCCCCCAAGTCATCTTCAAGGCACTTGCCGTTTGAGCAGAACCTAATGAACAGGCCATCCTTCAGAGAAACATCCACACCATCATTGCTCCATAGCCTCCTATTTGTGCGCCGACTCTGGTCGAAATTGCAAGAGGACTGCCCGATTGAGATGGGCGATTCAGTGAGCGTGCTGTCATACATGATGGATGAGTCTACGGCATGTGATTCGGGGGACTGGAACTGAACCGGCGAAGCAGACATGGTGGAGCTTGCAGGGCTGCCGCCCTTGGCACTCCAGAGGCTCCTGCATGGGCTTTTCTCTCTTCTCCTTTGGAAGCTGGAGCCTACCATCGGGCTGGTGGTGGCCTCGTGCCTCGACCCCTTCTGCGCAGCAATGTTCTTGGCAGTCTGCGACGTCTCAAACGCGGCGCCTCGGACGAACGGCATGCGGTCGTTCTGGCATTGCTCCATGACATCGACCACCTTGCCAAGCTCAGAGGATATGCTCCTGGGGTCGACAAACTTCATGAAGAAATTGATCATCTGGATCGCCGAGAGCCGCTTCTGGGAGCTGCTCTCAGCAGCGTCGCCATCAAGAATCTGCAGGGCAGAGCGCACAAGGGACCTCGCATACGCCTCCGCAATCAGGCCATTGTGCTTGACAAGCGCCATTGCCAGGCCCATGTGAGCATTGGACCGGGTCGACGTATCGTGCATCGCCCCGGCGACCTTCAAGCAGACCTCGTTCACCGCCTCGGCGGACGCAAACCTCCAGTTGTTGGACTCCACGAGCGCCTTAAGGCAGAGCGCGGCGCCCGACGCCGCGCCGTCCTGGTCGCTCATGAGCGCGCCGCAGAGGGGCTTGCAGAGGGAAGCGATGATTCGCGCCTTCTCCTCCTCGGGCGCCGAGGGGTCGATGCCGTACCGCGCTATGGCCGGCACCACCTTGGAGCAGGCCTGGTGCAGCGGGAAGGAGCCGCCGCTGGAGGAGAGCGTGCGCGTGATGGTGGACATGATGTTGCCGATCTGCGGGACGATGTTCCGGCCGTGGACCCTGGCGAGGACCTCGTAGAGCGAGATGGTGAACTCGCCGGAGGGCAGGCCGAGGCCGGGGGGCTTGTTGTCGGAGACCTCGGCGAGGAAGTGGGGGATGGACTTGGAGTCGAGCTGCTTGGCGTAGGACTTGAGCGTCTTCATGGCGTTCCGACGGCTGTCGGCGTCCTTGTCCAGGTTCTCCAGCTCCTGCCGGAGCAGCGGGCTCAGGCTCCGGCCCATCGGATCGCTGGTTCCACTTCCCGGGACAGGAAAACGCAGCAGCTTCCGGCGGCGCGCTGGTCCTGTGATTCAAACCCAAGATTCAGGCGAAAATTTTGACATCTTTCCCTCATATATCTAGCATAATTAAACAGATGTAATGGCAAATCGGCCCTAGTATCCATCCATCAAATATATACTCATACAGGGTAATTTAGTAGTACTCCATAAATTAGTGCCATAAATAGCAGATCGTGAAATGAATGCCAGATTTTCAGAAACAAGAAACAGACTTTGCAGGGGGGGGAGGCTCATTGTTCCACCCCAGTTTCGCATGGCCGCATCAGGATTCAGGAAGCGGCAATCCAATCACAACTAAACTGCACAGCGCGCGCTGCTCAGCTCCACCCCCCGAACCCACCTCCATTTTCAATCAAGAAAGCTGAGGAATCGATGCAGAACAAGACCTGCAAAGAGGGGAGCAGTGTGCTCCAGCATTGAACTGACCTGGATCGAAGAACTTGCGCGGCCTCGCAGCAGCAAAGACCCAATCCTCTCTCTCTCTCTCTCACTCAAGATTTGAACTGGGAGCGTGTGGCAGAAAACTCTCTCTCTCTCTCTCTCTCTCTCTCTCTCTCTGTCAAGATTTGATTTTGGAGCGGAGCGTCTCGACGGACGCGGAGGCTAAAATGGGGACGGGTGTTAAGATTGGGATTCCCCAGGCAGGGGTGAGCCTCCTACTTTTCTCACACTTGGTCTGACAGCCCCAGTGGAGGAGAGATCAGGAGTGCACCACGCGGTCCCACTGTTCAGTGACTGGTATGGGCGCAGGTGCTGGTGCGTCAAACGGACGCAGCGCAGCGCAGCCCGCGCGGATGGTGCGGGAATTTTGAAATTTGGGGGCATGGAAATTACAGTCCTAGCCATGGCGGAGCCCTATTGACTGACTGTACGTGGACCGGGCTCACGGGCTCTAGCGTCGGGATGGGCAACCCCGGCAAACGGCTTCTATTCTACGCTCATGGTCGACAAAATCTAGCAAAAGCATACGTATTCTCCAAAGTGTCCTTCCCAGCTTTTGCTAATATGCTCTCGAGTGAACAGTAAAAACCGGAAAAAATGATTTCTTTGGTGACAAACTTTGACAAATGTTTTCAATGCTTGTAAAGTTTCGTCATGAAATCAGTGTTGTTTCTATGATAAAACTTTGCAAGTATTTATAATATTTGGCAAATTTTGCAACAAAAAATTCATTTTTTATTTTTTTTACAGTTGTTTTGGATTTTACTGTTCATTCAAGCTCATATGAGCTCGAACTTAGGTAATCCGCGTCCACATATTCTTAACTTGTTTCCAAAGGACTAGTAATAGTGTTTGTGCAGTGCACGTATTCCTGATTGAATAAAATTTGAAACTACAAATTAAATTAACAACAATTTTTCAAAAGATCTTACTGTATTATCTCAATAGTAAGTCTTCTAGTAATTTAAATATGAGCCAGACTCATCTACACCTGATGAACAATAAATTTTAAAAAAGCTATGAACAGTAAATTCAAAAATCTATTTCTTTTTGGCATCGAAGATGATCGAATGCACAATGAGCGTGCAAGTTTCGTAATGTTTGCCACGACCTCCTCGAATGTCCAAACACCACGATTTCACGAACTAATTCAAGCACCTTAGTTTCCAAAAAAACATTTTTTGGCCATTTTAAAGGATTTTATTGTTCACACCTATATGCAACACCAAAACGCTGCTTATGTAGCCTTGCCGATGAAGGCCAGGCGGGCGATGCAAACGCCGGAAAACACCATTTGGTTCCTGGGTGTATATACACCTCATATGAGAAAAATATTAATAATTAGAAAAGGTGGAAAACGTTTGGAAGTTTTTTACAACAACTTGACTTTCTTTTGCACTTGTATAGAAAACCAGCGTTGATTTCAGGCACAAAAAAAATTATTTGCTATTATAGGTCACTATTCACACTATTTTGATCGATCTTTTTGTTTTTCTTTTAAAAGAAGTCAACGAGATATTTTTATTTTTGTGGATCTTTTTTACCAATGCAATGGAATGTCAAGTTTATTTCAAAAAGATTTTCAAAATTTGTTGGCTTTTATTTAATTACTATTTTTTCACATGAGATGTATATACACCCATAGACCAAAAGTTCCCCTCCTGCAAACGCCACCCTACTCCCAGGTTGAATGACCGGGGGTACTTGGGCATTGTTAGCTCAATTGTGTTCCTCTCTCGGTTGTGTGATGTGTGAATAAGTAAATTTACCGATTCAGGTATGTATCGGTTGGCAATTGACCACGAACGTTGCTTTGAGATTGGTGTGGCTGGAAGACCCCGCAATGTTTTTGTTTCTCTCTTGTAGCAATATGAATCTTATAAAGACAAATATACAGGGCTGGACAGGGTCCACAACAACACCTTTTGTCAGGTGGCAGGATGAGAGAGCACAAATGGAGGATGACTGCATGCACATACTAAATACTTGCACTTTATTTTCCATGTGACATTTTAAAAGGCTGGTAACTTTTAAACTAAATATCCAATTTGAAACATTTTATATTTTTGAATTCAGGGCGACAAGACCCTTAAAACAAGATCAATCTTGGATACACTTTGGCTAGTTTGAATTTTACCGTTTCTCTCATTTTAAAAACACATTTCAGTCAGTTTCAGATTTCACTAGTTTCAGAAAACCTTTCAGTCGGTTTCACATTTCACTAGATTCAGAAAACACATTACAATCATTTATAAAAGATAGATTTCACTCATTTCGGAAAACACATTACACTCATTTATGAAAGATATATTTCACTCATATCAAAAAACCTTGTTTTACTCATTACAAAGGATATATTTCAAAACTAATTTTCACTGAGCGCTTGCGAAACTAATATTTCACTCATATAAAAATTGATTTCACTCATTTCAATAAACATATTTCAGGTTTAGGTTTGTTTCGCATAATTCTTATGAAATGGGTTAGTTCCAGATTTTTATTTTGAACTAGGTTTCTTTTGAATATTTGTTTCACATAAGAATGTGATGTCACTCATTTCAAAAAAAAAAAACCAGTTGAGAAAACGTATTTTCACACATTAGAAAACACAAATTTTAGTCGTTTCAAAAAACTAGTTTCACTCATTTCAAGAAAGTTGATTTCAATCATTTAAAAGAACCGATTTTAAATATTTCAAAAAACCTGTTCCGCTTGTTTCAGAAACCTGATTTCAATCATTTGAAATGTTAAAATTAAAACATGTTTGAAATGCATCCAAGTTTGGTCTTATTCTAAAGCTCTTGGCTTCAGGAATTCAAATATATTAAATATTTCAAAAATAACAACATAGTTTAAAAGATACAAATGATTGAAATTCCTAAAGAGAAAATAAAAAGAAAGGATTTGTACCACATGACCACTTGCAACGTCAGGGTAGACTCTCTCTCTCTCTCACCTGACATGGCCGATCAATCTGACACTGATTTGACTTGAAACTAAAATACAAGAGATTATTTGCATCAATACTTTGATATACACATACATACATGTTGTCTTACACCTTTACATATGACAGCAAGGCATTGGCGAGAGAATCACCGGTAGCTATCAGAACCGGTAAAAAAACACTTTGCGGTGTGCTGTGATATGTTCATTTCACTTAAACGAACTAGATTTTCTTTGCTTTCTATTTAAACTGCTCGTTTGAGCTGTTGCATGAACTGTTCCTGTTATCCTACACAGAAAAGGAAATGGTACGTCCGTATCGGTAAGTTTTCGTGGTAAACAGATGCCGCCATGCTCCATATGCATAGAAGCAGAGGTCATATCGGTAAGGTTCCGGCCGGCCTGCCGGCCGAGACGGAGACGGAGACGTGGATGGGGATCCTGAGAGCGCATGGAGCAGTCTATTCGGTGTCGCTGTGACGATGATGCCGATGCGTTACCCTAACATAACAGAAGTTTTCCAACTCTCCAAGAAGATGTGTCGGAACCTAAAATCTATCTCTTCGAAATTCTGGTGGGTAGCGGCCAAGGGTGAGCAAAAGGTCCATTGGGTGGCGTGGGACAAAATGTGTACACGGAAGTGGGAAGGGGGCATGGGGTTTAGGGACTTTGAGTTGTTCAACCAGGCTCTTCTAGCGAAGCAAGTCTGGCGACTACTCATGGTGCCCTCCTCACTGTGCGCGAGAGTTCTCAAGGCTCGGTACTTTCCGGACATGGATGTTATGTCTGCTACTACAACGCAAGGATGCTCATACACATGGAGAAGTTTGATGCACGGGCGGAACCTGCTGATGCATGGACTGGTATGGAGGGTAGGAGATGGCTCGAAAATTCATGTGTATCATGACAATTGGATACCCCGTAAAGGAAGCTTGGTACCACTGGGTGCGGTTTTTGATCCTCAGGTGACGAAGGTGGCAAACTTATTGAATGCTCAGGGCTCAGGATGGGATGAGGAGAAGGTGGAGAGGATCTTTTCAGCGTCGGACGCCACTGATATAAAGTAGATCGTCGTCGAAGGGGCTGGAACTGAGGACTACAGGGCGTGGAATTACACAAAATCAGGCCTCTTCACGGTCAGATCGGCGTACCATCTCGGGGTCTCTTTGAAAAGGACTGTCAGAGCAACGACCTCTAGTTCAAACCCAGCTGCGGAACATAGGAGCTTCATGCAGCTTTGGGCGGTTGATGTGCCGAATAAGGTGAAGATCCATACCTGGAGGATGATCTCAAACGGTCTAGCAGTGGGAAAGGAACTGCAGCGAAGACAGATCAAACAAGGCGTATTCTGCATCGCGTGTGGGCGAGAGGAAACAGTGATCCACCATTTCTGGCAATGCCCCCACTCGGCTCTTTTTTGGGAACTCTTGAGAGAAGAAGTGGGTGCACAACTGCCAAGTGTGCCGAGGGATGTTGACACGGCCCGGAGCATGCGATCATGGGCACTGGAATGGCTCACGGGTGCGGCAGCGGACGAACGAGAGCTCGTGATGATGGCGTGGTATGAGCTTTGGCTGGCTAGAAACAATGCGAGAGAAACAAAGAAAATTGAGGAACCGGCCACTATCATCAAAAGGGTGTTAGGACTGCTGGAGGAATGGCGAGCTGTCCATGTAAAGGAACCGAGACAACTAGCGCAGCGAGTGCAACAAACTTGGAAGAAACCGGAGTTAGGATGGATAAAAGCTAATGCGGATGGAGCAATGGCGAAGAATATGGGTGCGGGAGCGGGAGGAGTAGTCCTTAGAGACTGCCATGGTGAGTTCCTAGCAGGAGCATGCCATTTTTTTCCGGCTGTCGCTGACCCAGAAGTGGCGGAGCTGCGAGCATGTCGTCGAGCCATCTTGCTTGCCCAAGAACTCAATGTGCAGAAGCTCATCTTAGAGACGGATTCACGGGAAGCTGTAAGGAAGCTGCTGGATGCCAACAAAGATTTCTCGCACACATGACATTTGATACATGAAATACAAATCTTGCTTGGAGCTGTCCAGGAGCACCGTGTTGTTTGGGTGCGTAGGAGTGCGAATAAAGTAGCACATGTCCTAGATAAGAAGGGTTGTTGTAAATCGTATGTAAAACTTGGCTTCATGTGCCTTCGGAGTGGGTCCATTCCGAGGTTACCGAAGAGATAACTATAAATAAAGGAGCAACACTATTTCCCCTAAAAAAAACATAACAGAAGCTGGGACTTGGGACAAAAATTTCTTTTGACAATCCGGACTGGGACAATTCATGCCGTGTGCGTCCAAGAAGACCATTTCATGCACACAAAGTGCAGACGACGCAGGCGCGCGGCTAACGTGCTAGCTCGTGGACCTAAAGGATCAACCCGGCTGGTGCCGCTGTATGTCGCGGGCGCAAAATGACATCGCCGACGTACGTCCTCGGACCGGGATCCTCGCCTGGACCTGTGTAAGACGGCAGACGTTCCGGCGAAATCTGTTCGGCGCGCCGCCGATATGATGTGCGCAACGCCTTGTCGCCGAGCGCGCTTCGCCTGTGGTGTGGTGTGCCGAGCAAAGGTCGCCCACCGCTCGGAGATTTCCATCCCCGTACGTCGGTGTCAGACTGTCAGTGTCCTCAGTTGGCTCCTCCGTCATATAGTAGGATCGCAATTCACAATACGTCAGTTTTCTTGTTGCCTTGGCCGGAGGTTTCAAGCCATGTCCCCACAAGATGCTCAACATCCACCACGCATATTTCTGCGGACGACGATCCAAAGAAACACTGTACGGATCTTCATGCTAGACCTCATATATCTTCTTGGAAATACGCTATCACGTTCGTTTTATAGATAAAGCATAAATCAAATGCGATCATGAGTTAACCGGACAATATAAACGCACGCGACTACATTGTCGAAAGATAACACAGTTAAGCATGAATACAATGACATAACATGGTCCAGGACATCTAAGCTCCACGACAACACCCACGAAAGGGGAAACGGCGCAAAGCGTCGCCGTAGTCGAGCTCGAGATGGACAAGGGTCTTCACCTAAAAACTTGGTACGGAGAGACTAACCACAACGATGTCCTCAAAAGAAGAGTGGTACCAGCAGGCGTCGCCACCATGGGCGTCAAAACACGAAGTTTTCGCTCGGCAGTTAAACAGGTGCCACTACGAGGCACCCAGAACAACTGGGATGAGCACAAGCCTCTAGGCCCGAATCAGGGCATCGCCACTACCAACGACAGAGGGCAAGCATGAGCCAACCTGCGGCGGCTATACCCCTCATTGCCCAAACGATCAAGAGGCATAGCCACCACCGTCATCATGATGACTATCTTAAAGCTTAAAATGCGGACCACTTTGCTGCCAGCAATTGGGGAAGCTGGTTTGTAGATGGACAACGTTATCTGTAAGGTTGTCAGAATCCCGACTCAAGTCTTAGAATCTTACGACCTTATGATCCAAACTAGTCTCTCCGATTCTATGATTTTGCTCATAGAATCTAAGTTTCTACGATCCTGACAGTTATGGTTCTATAGAATCTAAGAATCTTGTCTGACAACTTATTTGGTTAACCCACATCATTGCTTTTATGGTCATATTATTATAGTTATCAACATGAGACAATTGTAGTTACCATCTACACACGTCAAAGTTACCAACATGTCAACTGTATGTAGTTACCCTGTTATCCGTGCGATAGTTAGCAACATGAGACAACTAAAATTACCAATTGCTCATGCTGCAACTTTTTAGTGTGTTAGATAACAAGCACAACTATAGAAGCAATGTAGTTACATGGGTAATTGCGGTGAGATCTAGTTTTAAAATTGTTTTCTTGTCCCTTGGAAATTGTTTTCTCCTTCATACCATATGTTGGCTCTGACCTAGTGTCTCCTCATAGCAAGTGATAGATCCATCCTCGTATCACCGCCGCCTGCCATAAGGAGATCAGAATATTCTTGCGGTGTCGTCGATCTGTCGTGCTAGCTAAGCCACTATACTTCCATCATTTTGTGGATTGTACCGTGGTCCGCTAGTGCCAACATAATACACCGCTAGGAACCGATCAATGTATTTTTAATGTTCGGTCATTCAAGTCTCAAGTAATATGATCTATACACAAAGATGTTACCACCAACACTACTAGGGAAAAGCCTAGCAGTAGCGCGGGTCAGATGCTTAGCAGTAGCGAGGGGGATCGCGCTACTGATACGACGCTACAGCTAACGTTTAGCAGTAGCGCGTTCCAACGATCGCTACTGCTATCTAGGGATTGCAGTAGCGTTTGTTGCATAAATGTGTTACTGCTAATAGCTATAGCGCCCTCGTACAAAAAGCGCTATTGGTAAGACCACGCTGCTGCTAAGCCATGCCCCCCGCTACTGTTATTAGTTTCTGAATATATTTTTTTGCTCCATATCTTGTGCTGCTGAATTTTGTTTAGGGTTTTATACAATAGTCTCTAGCATATCATACACATACAAATCTGATCATATCATACACATACAAATAG
>CBMN010767170.1:0-12545 GCA_000582825.1 Hordeum pubiflorum
ATGTTGTGTATCGTGATTAACTAGGAAACATAGGATAGACTACGAATTATTCCAGCTTGTCTTGTACTCCAAGTTGATCTGTACTCCTATAAGTATGCTCACGAGGCTCAAGCAATACAACGTCGATTCCACCAATTCCCTCTCTATCCCATATACATTGTGTTCTGTATATATCCTTTAGATGCTTCATTCTAAACCAATAAAATCCACCCCGTGTCGAAAAAATTAAAATAACTGTCGAATATCAATCTAGATATTAATTGTAGTCCTCACAGTTGTACACATTGACATACCAATTGACCATTAGGCTTTGGAGTAATATTGCCTTTGTTTGCCGCCTGTTCTTCCTCCTCCTCTTGTGTACTATTCACACAAATCGTTGTCTAGTTTAGTCATATGTGAATCTTGATCCCGTCATACAAGTCTGGCTTGTTGACATCATTGCACCACCCCACGCTTACAAGTCAAAGGCGGAGGTGACTATTACTACCTACAAGATAGTTACTTCTTTTTCTCCATTTTTGAGAAACCTACAAGATAAGTTACTCAAAAAGGGACGAGATTTTTGGAACATGGTTATAGGCGTACCCGCTAAAATATTTTGATTTTAAATAATGAAAATTTTGAATAATTTTGGAAGTTTTTCTGACAAACATGATTGAGTGTTCTATTCACGTATGAAATTTCGTGTAGAAATGACTTTCCTTTTCTTCTGGGCGAAAAATCCGCAACTTTAGAGAAAACTTGAATATTAACTTTCACATAAAATTGATTTTGTTTTCTTTTTACACAGAAGACCACATGAGTGTTTTCTTCATGAAACTTTACACTTAATATAACACTAGACCAGTGTTCAAATATGAGTACGACACTAGACTATGCTCATTACAAAGATTTTTCAGAAATATTTAACTTTTTGGAAAAAAATCAAAATTCAACGTGGATCTAGACCCAGGTTTAATTGGGTATTTTCACTCAAGAAGTAAGTATTCCGCAAAATAGTTAAGCGACAGCATATTTACACTTCGAATTAATTATTTGACTCCTGTACCACAAACTAATTCCTACACTAAGAACATCTCCAACAGACGATGTAAAACAGCCACGATGCCTAAAAACATGTCCTTTGTTTTTTTTGGAGAAAAAACAACAACTCCGTCAGATGATGTATGTGTATTTGGTGATGCAAAAAAAAATAGGCAGCCCTAAAATTTGGCCCCAAATGCTGCATATTTGTAGCACTTCTTCCGATTGTCGAAAAAACCCAATCTAGTCGCGCGAACACCAACCACATGGATGAAAGTTCCCGCCGCCTGACTGCCTCCACTCACGACCGCCGCCGACCTCGCCGCTGCCATGGAAGGCACGCCCGATGCGAGTGTTGACCTTGTCACCCTTGCCTCCACTCACGTCCCAATTGACCCTTTGGCGGTTCCCGCGACCACCACCAAGCCAAACCCCTTCGTTGTCCCCCTTCATGGATTTGCGGCCCCAAGAGACGCCGTCGTGGGGGTGGGGATGTGCTGGTCCATGTTGTGGCCCCCAAGACTACCTCATGGCCATGAGCCACCACCACCGGGAAGAGTCCGTCATGGGATCCGTCCTTGGCTACGGGCTGCTCGAAGAAGAAGCCTCCCACCCAAGCCACTAAGCCATTTGACGGCTGAAGTGGCTCCTTCGGTGCTGCCAAGTGCCTCTTCCCTCCCCTTCCTCTGCCGAACATGGACTAGCCGGCGTCACTCATCACCACGACCACTGGCGGCCCTAACATTTTCGATGTAATGACCAAATGATATATTTTTTGCTATCTCCGATTTTTTAAATGTTTGCCATGGCATTCTATATCTTATATGCAATTGTGGTATGATGTGTGTGTATGTTCCACTCTTTTGGTGTATGTAGTGTGGATGATGGACTAGTGATGGCAATGGAAGCAATGACATTTGAGAGGCTATGCATTCATGTTCTATGCACTTTTGTTTGTGTTTGTGTTTGTGATGAATAATGGTTGCGGTTTGAATTTGAATTTGATAGATGCTTGAACTTGAATTCGATATGTTGTTGATTATCTGTGTTGTGATCTCGCAAAGTTTTAATTATCATGTCATGTTTTGTTTCAATATGTATGCAATTCTGAAGTAAAAGCAAGAAGGTCAAAATTTTAAGGCACCAGTTTTACATCATCTGTTACGTCAAAAAAAATTCTGGTGCCCAAACTTTCTCTCGCCTGCCCTAAAACTATTTTTAGGCACCAACTTTTACATCATCTGTTGAAGGTGCTCTAACGACTCACTAGTCCCTACCTAAATATCGATGTAGGCCCAATTCCCCTTCAACCCAATGTTGTCAACTATGTAAATTTAATCCAGTAAAACTAGTCAGTAGCTAATTCTTAATTAACATTTTCATGGATTACCTTGGATATAGTGTCTATTTTGGCGCAGTAGTGGCAATGAATTGTGGTGCACCATATATAGGCACATCCACATCATGCAATTCAAACCATGATAGCGAAGTGTCTTTATTTATTTATTAAGTGATAGCGAAATGGCTGTATGCATCGCAAGATGCAGAGGCCGGGGCTCCGTTCCCCTTTTCGAAAAGAAAAAAAAAATGTAACTTGAGGTCTCGGGAGACATTGGCAAGGTGCCAGGTGACACCTAGAGATTAGTACGACGCGTAATCATATGTCTGCATTATTCTCGAATTAAGATATCTAGGCTGCTTTCCGTCCAGGTCCAGATCGTATTTTTGGTTTTGGAAAAGTCCAGATCGTATTTGTATTGCTACTCCCTCCGTTTCTAAATANNAGTCTTTTAAGAGGTTTCACTAAGGGACTACATACGGATGTATATAGACATACTTTAGAGTATAGATTCTCTCATTTTGTTCCGTATGTAGCCTCCTATTGAAATCTCTAAAAAAGACTTATATTTAGTAACGGAGGGAGTAGTTTATAGCACACCAATAGACATGTCCCCTGAAAAAAACGGCATCGACAAGTCATTGACCTGAGTGGCAATGCAAGTACGAAACATTACCATCGTGATAGAGATCATCAGTTATGTCTCTCACCCCTTGATTTGAGCATGCTTTAATTTAGTTGACATTTAGTTACACTAGGTAAATATGTACGTGCACCTTGATATTACTTATCTTTTTCTTTTTTGAGAATATCATGCCTTATTATTAAGCATAATTAAGAGAGAGCGCCTCCCGAATATAATCCGGGATTACATGAAAAATTGAGTCACTAGAGGACTCAGAAGATCTAGCTAGAACATGCGCCGTGATATCCGACAAACAATTTATATGACTAAAGCAAACGGAAGAGAAGAGTGACGCCTACTGCTTGATATCAACATTACCGCAAACGAAAAAAAAACTCTTTGATATCAGTAGTGATGAGCGCCACCGGCGAATCATTGGCTCTCAGGATAATGGACAAATAATATGATTGGAAAACGGCCACTGGAAAGCCTTTCTGATGGGTGAGAACCACCATACACTATAGTGTTTCAGCTAGTTTTGGAACGGTAACCTCGTCAACATTTTTGTGAACAAATTTGGAAGACGAGAACAATCTTGTAATTCTTGAAAAAATTATAGAAATGTGATCATTTTTTGAAATTTTGAACACAATTTGAAATGCTAGATTATTTTTTTGAAATTACGATCATTTTTAAAATGAAGCAAACAATTTTTGAAATTCGAAATATTTTTTGAATTGTGACAAAAATTTGAAAAAAGAAAGTTTTTAATTTTTTTACAAATTTAAAAAATGCGAATATGTTTTGACAAAGAAAAAAAACTTTGATACGAAGAAAGAAAAAGGAAAAAAGAAAATGTACAGAAAAAACATACTAAACAAATAAAATGAAAATGGGCCGGCCCAGTAGGGGCGCCCTTGTGCGAGTGACGATGTGCCATAATAAGCGGCACATAGCGCTTCTTTTTTGGGTGTTAAAGGGATTTCATTGCTCAACCAGGAGGAAGCTCCTCCATACAAAGTTGGGGTACATTAGCAGGGCTAGATTTTAGCCAAACTGTCGTCCTATTTTCTACTCCCTCCGTTTCTAAATATAAGTCTTTTAAGAGATTCCACTAGGGGACTACATACGGAGTAAAATGAGTGAATCTACATTCTAAAATATGTTTATATACATCCGTATGTAGTCCCCTAATAAAACCTTTAGAAAGACTTATATTTAGGAACGGAGGGAGTACACGACGAAATGTCGTCAACCTATGACTGACAGTATTTTGACACCTACTAATATGAGTTAGAACAATCCCTATCACCAAGAAGCGACTTCACTTCATTTATCATCATTACATGCAACGACCTATCCTTAACTGGTGTCCGAATCGAGCCCACAGCAACCAAGCAATCCATCTCGACGTACACCTAGCAGTTTGCTCGTGCAGTCACCGCTGCACACTCCTCGGCTTAGCGCTGGCGCGCCCAATGCAGTTTGTTGCCCGCAGGTGCAAATAGTTGAGCTAATACAAGTCAAACTGTAGCACAATTAGTACATACATATTTTAACATTTGATGACAATGAACTAAATGGATCCATTTAGTTACTAGATTCAATCAATCTAACTCAGATGCCAAATACGTTTCAATGGAGGGTGAACATCAATGGTGTCTTCAACGTAAATTTTATGTATGCGAGTCTTATGACTGAGCCTATTTTTCGCAGGAAGCATATATGAAAAATGAATGCTCCTTCTAAAATTAAAGTTTCTATGGTTATTTTAGGTGAAGGTAGTTCTTATCAAAGACAGTTCTACAAAACGTAATTGGCAGCGTAGCAGAAAATATACTTTTATGATAAGAGGAAATAGTTCACTATTTAGTCTTATCATGCCTGTTCACTGCCTTGATTTGTTGCACAATTCACATTACGTACAATTTACCACCACCAACAAGTATGCCAAAATTGTTGATATTCCAAAAATATAAAGGTGAACACTGTTTCAGACGCACACCTGTGAACAGTAAATTCAGAAAACTATACTAGAATTTTCTTTAGAAATATTGAACTTTTGGGATAAAAAACTTAATCGATCATTCTACTCACACGAGTTTCCTGGATTATTGACAATCTTGGTATTCTTAGTGAAGAAAATACAATTTTGACCTTACTATTCCTCAAGCATTGTATTTTAATATAGATCCGGTTTTCGTGAAACTTCGTACGCGAGTATATCAGTGACTATGTATGTTACAAATATTTTCCTTTTTTATATTTTTTGGTATTTATTTTAAATTTACTATTTACAAGGGGTGCATGTGGAACCATGTTCTTCAGATTCACGTGTAGTGGCTTTTTAACATAGTATAGACGCAGAAGCTCATACATATACGCACACACACTCACTCTTATGAACACACACATCATCTTAAGATTGACGAAGTCATCACAGATGCCTTCGTAGTTGACGGGAATGTCTTCTCCCAGTGAACGCACATCGTCGGAAGGCCTGAAATAAATCTAGAAAAATAAGAGCACCGGTGAGTCTAGGAAATGAATCCTGGTGGGATGGGGATACCAGTGTCTTCCTAACCTTTCAACCACATGTTGACATTATTCACAATAACCTAACGGGCCAAGTCCGCATGGGAGTTTGTGTCATTCTTTGGGTAATTTAAGATCGTAGGAATGAGTGTGTTTTTAACAAATCATCTATTCAATATTTTGCAGGTTATCTGTAGAGCTACGAAGTTAATCCCTATGTGGTCATCGCAACGCGTGGACGTGTACACACATATGGCCTTTGAATGCAGCCATCTAAAAATGGTTGCACGGGATTTGTTCAATCAGTTTGGCTAGCGTGATAGTAGTAGATTATGTGGAAGTTTTCCAAATGTTGTGGCCTTGTTTTGTTTTGTTTTATCTCTTTTGGTATTTAGGAACTTGGATTCGGTTCACGTTTAATAAAATAGCTATGTGCATCTTGTGATGAAGAGACGGGATTTTCTCCTCTCTTTGGAAAAGCTAGTAACGGTGAACTAGTGAGCACAACGTTTATATTACAATCGTTGATCGAGTACACGCCGCCATTAAACAATTAGTAGAGTTTACTGTGGCTACTATGGTGAGTACCTAGCGAGATGAGAAGATTACGGAATGTGACAGCAACAGAAAAGGAGGATAGAGCAGAGATTGATCAGCAAGCTTCAGCCCGAAGTTACTGCTGTAATGCTCTGAATTCTGGGAGAATATGTATGTAGTGGTGATGTATCGGCTTGGCGCTAGCTCCATTGACGAGGCTGCTGCGAGGAAGAGAGCATGATGGCGTCGAGTGCCGCCTTCACCTGGGAGATCTCCGGCGCCTCGCCGCCCTGAGCAGGCCAGAATGCGTCCGTCTCGAGCAACTGACATTATTTGTTTGTTCGCCAGAATCAGACAAATGCAGGCTAAGAAACGATGCCGAGAAAGCCGAATCCATATTGCTAAACCGGTTAATGTCTGTACCGTAAGCTGGAGCTGCATGAACTTGACGTACGTGATGGCCTTGTCGAGCATGGTGACCATGTCCACCTTGCTGCCGTTGGGCACCAGCTCCTGCAGAACCCTCAGCCGCTCGCCGATCCGCTCACGACGGGTCTGTACGCAGTGGTGCAGTAAGCCTTGTCAGTTCATTGAGAATTAAGCTCCACTGCCATGATTTGGGACGAAACTCCGTGATCGTATTCGTACCTTGGCAGCGTCGCTCTGAGGGTCCTTCGCTGAACTGGTGGTCGCCGACGTTTTGGTGGGCTTGACTACTGATTTCCTCTCGCCGCGGCACTGCTTCTTGGGAAGAGTGGTGCTTTCTTGCTCCGTTCCCTGCGCACGAGGCCGCTTGTACGAAGGGGGCGCCGCCGGAGGACTGTTGCCGCCGCAGCCCTCGAAGCTGAAGCTTCCCGCCGGCGCGGTTGCCGCAGGTGCCGTTGACGGGCTGTAGCTCAGCTGGTCCGCGGAGTCCATGTCCATCCACGTGGCAGCGGCGCAGTTGTCCTCGCCCGGGCTGTCGAAGGTGAGCACCGAGGAAGAGGAGGACATGCGGCCGGCTGGGCTCGTCCAGCCGACATCGCGGCCCCCGAACGCCTCGGCGGCAAGATTGCCGGTCGGCAACTCCCATCCGTGGGCGTGGCTACCGAGCAAGGATTCCTCCTCGAGGAGATGGGAGTGGTGATCGTACACGTAGCCGAATCCGACGCCGCCGGCGTCCATGAACGCCGTCACGCCGTCACCGACGAAGCCATCGTAGCAGAACGTGGCTGGCTGACCCACTAGAGCCATGGCGGCGGCAATGACGACGGCGAACAAGAGCAAAGTAGGCGAGCTACTACGTACTGGGCTGCGCCGCGCTCTAGTGTTGGTGTATCAAGCACTGTCTCGGACTCTCGGTATACTACACACGAGAATATGAGAGGAACTAGGCTTCTGTGATTTGGCAAGGTATTGCTGGGCACAAGCTTATATAGCGCAGCTCTGCGACGACACCCACATGGCCACTGGGGAAGACGGCGATTAAACAAGCGCATGCCATGGAGGCCGGATTATAGAAATGCAATTTCATTTAATGCCCTCAATTGCTTATGATCGCCAGGGAGATACTCGCAACTGCTCTCCGTATGATCGATCCAGTATTCCAGATTCACATATAATTGCACATCCTTGCTCAGGCCAACTACAGCGATCCCTAAAACGACTTAAAAGAGTAAAAGGTTTTACTCCTCTGACCGAGACCTATCAGAACCTTTAAGGCCATTTCTAACCGGTCTCTTAAAAATAACAATAATCCTACACCTACGAATAATTACGTATTGTTTTACGTAACTTTCCTCCCCCAATCCTCTCTCCCCCTGATTTCAGTGGGGGTGGGGCCCTCCTTCTCCCTAATTCCAATCACATATTGTCAAGTGGCTAATTACGTAAAACTGCACGTAACTCTTCGTATGTATAGCATTACTATAAAAATAATGAAGTATCTAGTGGAGTAAAAGCTTAGTAGAGTATCTAGTGGAGTATCCACTAAATTTTGGCGCTTCTAGCCGATCCCCGACTAAAAATAATAATATCATTTGCATTTCATTTCCGACCACCGAAACATATTTCTTCTTCCACTTTATTTCATTCAACGTCATTTTGATACATTAGAGTACTTATCCACCAATTCTTTGCTACGAGAGTAAGACCAAAGAAAATAAGAACCATAATTAGACATTTTAAAATATATCCAACTTCCATAACTGCTCCTATCAGTTGGATTAATATCTTATCTATGTCTTCATTATTGAACGGTGGATTCTCGAGTTTGCACACTTCTTTCTTTTCTGATACTAAAGAAGTAGATGTCACTTCCCCTTTAGTCTCTTCTCTAGTCCCATCTCTAGCCCCACGAACATCTATCAAAGTTCTTGCTATCAATAAATGATGTATTCCTCCTTCCAATACCAAAACTTGCATCCTTACTACAGACAAATTTGAAGAAATAATGAGCTACTGAAATTGCGCCGAATTCGGTGAACAACCGAATCGAAACAAACACATACCCCATCTTTTAAGCACTTGAAGAACACCCATCCGGGATGTTCCGGTGTGGTCGAAACTCGGCGCACCACCTGTAATGGGCAGTTATCGCACTTTATGACCGGCAACGAGCGGACGAGCCGATGAGCCAACGCCGAGCCCGGACGACGGCCAGACTTGCCTTTGCCAGCTAGTCGCCGATGGGAGAGATTTGTGTGGCTAGAGGAGGAACCGGTACCTGCATGCGGTGTAGAGACATTGTCGGGGCTGTGTCGGTCCGTTCCAGGCCAATCCATGGCAAGATGCAGTCGCCGGCGGCCAGAATCGCCAAATCCGGTGGCGGCAGCTGTAACCGCAGATCCACCGGTTCTGCGCCGGGGACGGAACGGGGAGGCATAGGGAGGCACAAATCCAAGTGCCGGCGGAAACTAGGGAGTGTCTGCGGCGGCGGGCGGGTGCTGGCCGGGGCGGGAGGGGCGGAGACGGCGCTGATGCGGAGCGAGGGTGGAGGGGAAGGGAGTGGAGGAGATGCGCGGCTTTTGCTTGCGCGCCGAGCGGTGGAGTATATTTAGGGAGAAGTTTGGGGTTGGAGTAAAAAGTTACTCCCTTACTGCGGATAAGGGATCGACTAGGTCCCGATTGGTGGAATAAAAACGAATTTTTACACCACTAACCGGTTATAAGGGATGAGTTAGAAATGGTCTAAAACCCATTGAGGAGTAAAAGTTTTACTCTACTGCGTATCCGGCACCATTTACTCCACCCTTGATGGTGGAGTAAAAAAATATCCATCCTCCTCTGCCTCTCATTCTCCCTTATCCCCGTCATCGGTGAATCCTCCGTCGTCCCCGCCGCCCCTCCCCCCAATGGTCGGATCGCATGACCGTCAGTCCCCGCCACCCATCTGCAGCGTGGATCCGCGCCGCCACAGGCGCGTCCTCAAGCCACCGCCATCGCTACGCTGCGGCCCCCTCCCGCCGGCTTCCCCAATCTCCCCGCGCCGCGGAAGCCATAGAGGAAGTAACTCGGCGTCCGGCGCGGGCGTGGGGGATGTGGCTGGCTGAGATCACCGACTGGGACACCCAGAAGAAACACTAGCTAGGCTCCATCCACACTGCTGAGCTTGCCGCCCGGGAGTACGGCCGGTGGCAAGTCCAGTTCCATGGCACCGATGCTCGCCTCAACTTCCCGTTGGGCAGCGAGATGCCACCACTCGACGACCCGCCGCCGCCGGGGGTGATGACTGTGGCAGTGGCAAGGGAAATGGGGAATGAGAGCGACGAGCGGCGGAGGCCACCTATGGGGCGTACTTGGCGGACCTCCGCCGCCACTACCCCGAGATGGTGGAGGCGGAGCGCAAGCTCTTCGCAGAGCGCGCGACCAGTGGGGCCAACGTCATTGGCCTCTCAAGCGACGAGGAGGAGAACAGTCGCAAAGGAGGCGGTAACGACAGTGGCGGTAATGATGACGACCTCGACATCGAAGAGTGTCGCCAACTCTTTCCCTGCGATACAACATAGGGTCTAACCCCATGGGAGGTGACATGTCTAGGGCCGATTGGCTCGAGCTCAGAATGTCGAATAGCGACTAGGCTATTTGGTTTATGTTTAAGTTTAAACTAGACTTTGTTTCGGCGGATGTTCGTGTCGAATTTCGGTTTAGAAGTTTGTTTCAATCGAATCTATGATGAACTTGTGAAAATTTGCTTTCTACCCCTCTAAATTTAGATGTTCGGCTAGATCCGTCCAAACTCCACTAAGTTTACTGTGCCATTTTGCTCCTCTATTTTTAGAAGATCGGCTAGAGTTTACTGGCCTCCCTAATCGTTCTGACGGATTGATGGCTATAAAAACATCACAACACGTGCATCTTGAATGGCGAAAGACCGTCCGTCTCTCATGTCTCCACAACCATCAAAGATGAGGGGCGCCTATGGGCCAAAGCAGGCGCCAACGGAATCAAGAAGATCATTCTTGAGAGTTAGTTCCTAATTGATTTGGGGATGAGCAACCCCGTTCTATTCGCTCACCCGCTCACTACCATGCCTTAGTTGTGTACATGGTCTTGTAAGCGATTGTAATCCTGATGTCATTCTTCTTTTATCAATGGAAAGATACGTAATCTTTACGTATTCACGAAAAAAAGAGATTGGGTAGCATTGGCCTCAAGTCACAAGTCTACAGTTTCCCTGAACGCGACGAGGGTACCATAGATGCACGCGCGAGCTGGTTCAGAACTTCGGAGCAATGAGCAGCGGGATGATGACCAATTCAAACATCAGAACAAATGATTTTTGGAAAGAATTGGCTTGGGAATGCTTGTTGTCTTTTCTTTTATTATACGTATTGAAAAGAAATTCAAGACTTGAAAGAATTTTCTTTACCTTCTTTGCATACACGTACATCATCTTCTTCATCGGGCTTTCTACTTTATTTTGGAGCAGTACATGTTCTATTGCATCGTGCAGTTATCCGACCATAGGTGGGTCATGGCTCCATGTAGTAATTACCCCTCCATCTTCGTCACTCTGTATAGCTGTAGTGTTTGGGTTTTCACAGCCAAGCCAGGAATGTCCAGGGCGGATTAGCATCCTAATGGCGTACAAAATTACAGGGAAAAGATCATGATGCTCACAGATCCCTTCGTCTGGCGTAATTTACAGGTGTTGATCACCTGGCTTTGATACGGGCTAAGATATGTAGGCAGTTGCTTGCACCTTGGCATCTGCGTCTGCATTTTCTGTTTCTTCCCCTATGTTTCTCTGTACGATGTCCACGCAGATAATTAATGCACATGTCTAGCGGGGATGACAATCAATGCGGTTCATATTCTAACAAGATTGTCCGTCTGTCAATTAGTTCCAACATTCTTTTATCAATGCAAAAGAAACTCTAACACTAAGACTAAGTAACATAAAGTAGTAGCATGCATATGTTACTCTCTTCGTTTTTATTTACTCTGCATATTAGAGTTGACTGAAGTTAAACTTGGTGAAGTTTGACAACGTTTATAGAAACGAATATAAATAGTTACCATAACAAATTCATATGATGTGAAAGTACATTCCATAATGAATGTAATGGAATTGATTTGTTATTGTATATGTTAANATTTTTGTCTATAAACTTTGTCAAAGTTTGCAAAGTTTGACTTTGATCAAAGCTAAAACGCGGAGTAAATAAAAACGGAGGGAGTACTAATCTAAGTTACTACTCCCTCCATCCGAGTTTATTAGGCCCCCTCTTATTTTGGGCTAAAATTTGACCTATAAATTTAACTAACAAAATATAAATTACAAGTCACAAAAATTATATTATTGGAAAGCTCTTTCAAATACAAATTAAAGAAGATAATGTTTCATAACATATACTTTATATTTTACTAGCTTATCGATAGTCAAAGTCTAGCACAAAATACAAAGGGGTCCAATAAATCCGGACAGAGGTAGTACCTTCATAGTGGGTAGTAACATAGAGGTGGAGACATAGAAGTTTTCATTTATTAGCTTATAGACTCATCTTGTCTTGGTATGTGTGTTGTTACTCATAGTATGAGTAATTGACTGTGTTACTCAATTTGTCTCTCTCCTCATTAATTATGTGTCACATCATCTTTTTTGATTAGGTGGCATCGATGTTACTACCTATGTTACTCTCATTGTGGGTAGTCTAAAGTAACATTCTGTCAGCAGCAGCGATGCAGAGCAGCAGCTGTCGGGCGATGACAATGTTCAAATGGAGGGCTGGTGTCACACCATGTGTTTTGAGTCAAATTACTAAGTTAATAAAGCTCAAAATTTTGGACCAGCAAAAAAAAAATTGTGTGCAGATGATGCTTGATTTGATTGTTGTTTGTTTGCTTGCTTGAGTGTGCTCTTAATTAACAAAACCCCCCTACTCTCAAAGCTCATCTCCTTGATTCAAATCTTTGCCCAATGATCATGCCATGTGTATAGGTTATAAAACTATTTTTATATAAAATTATTTTGGCCAAAAAAAGCATTTATTCAAATTAGGT
>CBMN010767171.1:54-10959 GCA_000582825.1 Hordeum pubiflorum
CTATACTTGTGGGTTATCAAATACTAAGGATGTATCTACAACTACTCATCCTCCTGGTTAAAGGTCTTCACTGGTACTGGGTTGTTGCTGACAGCTTCGAGTATTTCCTCCTCTGGAGTTTTGACTGTCTCTGATTCGGTCCCTCGGCGTGAGGCTTAGGTAGCTTCTCGGTGTTGGGTTACTGCTAAGTTTGTCTCGTAGGTTTGGCTGTTCCTTGATCTTGTTCCAAATACTTACTTGTAGACGGATTTCGATGTTGGTCTCTCTATGCATCCTCGAAATGATGTAGGGCTTCCTTCGGTATGTTATCTCTGTGTGGGTCTTTTGATTCTCTGGGTAGCCCTTTGCAAAATGTCCATGCTCCTTACAACTAAAACATTCCACCAACTCATGTCTCTCCAAGGTTTAGCCTTCTTCTTCTTTTTTCCCATTCTACTAGCATTGTCTTCATCTCATGTGGGTCAAGCTCTATAGTCTCGCAGTCCTGCAGGTCTATTCGCTTCATGTTACATCTCTTGAACAAAGATGTTTCTCCTCCACAAACTACGCAATCACAATGTGGTTCCTCTTCTTCTACAGGTTGTGCCGTTCCTTTTCCTTTATTCTTGGTTTGCTCTTCAGGTGTTGGTGCTATTTCTCCTTCTTCAAATTCTTCTTCCGTTTGATGTTCTGTCTTCTTGTCTTCCGATTCAGACTCCTTCATCTTCTTCCTAGCTTTCAAAGCTTCTTCCATGGTTCTCTTTTGTCATTTTACTACGAGTAGTACACCGGTATATATTTCGCAATGCGATGGAACATGATCCATTCCTTCACACAGGAAACATGTGACTTTCGTCATATGGCATTCTCCTTCTGAATGGTTCTCTTCACAATAGGGGCATCCATTCCGATGTTCCTTTTGGGTATGTCCAAGTTCTCCAGAGAGAACTCAAACATCAAACTTCCCTTCTTCTTCTGGTATCCCACGTGTCGGTGTGACAAGATGGAATCTTGACAAAACTACTCCAAATTCCTTCCAAGTGAGGTTCTTCTGCTTCTCATCGATCAACTCATGCATCTCCCACCAAGAAACGACTTCGTAGGTGAAATGCAGCACTGGATAGCGTACTATATCCTTCTCTTTGATGGCACTAGTCCTCATGTGTTCTTCCATCTTCTGGATCCACTGTTCTGCTTCTGCCTGGGTGACTATTCCAGCAAAAGTGAGGCTCGAAGTCACCTTGGGCTTCCTTACGGTCTGACTTTCTGGATGATTCCTTCGGGTTTCGGTTTCTGTCTGCAAATCCCACTAGTTGAGTGTGTTTCTTTCTAGATATGATTGGGCATAAAGAATCTTACTTCTGTCTGCAAATCTGTCCGTTCTCATTTCCTTCTCAACAGTTGTGATCCAACTGTTGATCTCTGCTCTGGTTGCTGGTCCGGACAAAATCAGTCGCTCGGGCTCCATGGTTCTAGGATTCCGGGTGGTCTGGATTAGGGTCGAGAGAATATACAAGAGAGATAGATACCCTTATGCTAATCCCACTAGAATTATATATAAGTATGTAGCCACGTATGGCTGTTAGTATAACACATAAATAATGTGCGCACCTAAGGTTTGTTCGTATGGTTTGGTCATGTGTTCTCATTTCTTTTGAAGTTTCCTACGTTTCCACTGTTCTCATCTTAACTTCTCAGGTGGCGTTCTTCCGAATTCCATAATAATGGGGTGGGTCTTCTAATAACATGCTAATAGTTCACACTTCACACAATTTCAAGCAAAAGGTTCCATTCAACAAACATGACAATCAGTTCACACAAACAATTCCTAAGTAAGGTCATACCGCATCCAGTAAGATCTCATCCAACTACGGTGCATCACCATGTTAGATTGACATAATAGTGGTGAACAGGAAACGTTCGACTTTAGATTGACGTAGTAGTGGTGGTCAAGTCTAAGCTTCAAAACAACTTCCTCCCTAGTTTGTTGATCCATGCGGTTGATCCTTCTCCTTAAACTTGCTTTCCCCTTGGATTGCACTTTTTCTTCTCCTTTGCAAGTTCTTCCTTGACTGACTTCAAATCATCATCTAGCTTGTGGAGATGTTCCTGAGTGCAGTACAGTCTAACTCAGAGTCTCACTCCCAGCTTCTTGATTGCTTCCCATGCAGCATCTCTTGCATCGTCTAAGAATGTAGCTTGGAGTGTTGGGCTGGTGACACATGAAGTCCTTTGGCCCCATGGTTATTTTCAGGATGGGTATACATGTGTAGTTGGACTAACCAACAGTTCCTCCCTTCATGCCAGACCGGGAATCCTTTGTACGTTGCTTCTCCATACAGTCTCATGCCTAACATGACATCCTTTAGTGCTCTTGGAAATTCCACATCTCCCTTCAGGGTCATACTCAACATTGGCTTCTGCTCAGCTGGCTCCATGAATCTAGTCATCTATATTTTTGAAAAGTTAAGGTTTAGAAATGAATGAGAAGAGGATATACAAGACTATCTACAAAATAGGTGTTGTCCTATGGGCTTTCCATTTTCTAGGGTCACGTCCAATAGACAACATGTGCTCTGATACCACCTATTACGACCAGGTCTCTGATAGGGCCCCGAACCTCTGCGCTTACCGTGTTAGTCCTTGGATCAATAGCTCACACGTACAGTCAATGATGAAATACTAAGAATACATCACATGCCATAGCATTTACATCGGAGATCTAGTGCTTTACAATACACACATGCTTAGCTCATGGGCTAGCTTGCAATACAATCATGCAGCGGAAATAATATTCTAGTCTTGTGGCGTCCATCGACTCACATGAAAGAGTTGAGTATAACATCGTAACCCTACTTCGTACCTTCCCTTTGATATGGTAACCTGCAACATGATATGTTGCATCCGCAAGGGTCAATACATTGGATGTAATGGCAAGCTTCACCGGGATTGGTTTGTTGGAACGTAAACATGCAAATTGGTGTGGCTGGGTTTTCCTTTCCACGGAAAATAGGTTGTTCCTACCTTTGTAATAGTGGTCTACTCTAATAGTTGGATATATCGTATCACTCGGTAATCCTGGACATACTGTATCACGCGGCAGTCCTAAATATAAGCATTTGAGTATGTGGGTGTCCGCATCGCACTTATGCCCCAAGCTTTTCTCCAAAGACCTTGGTTCACTCCCGGTCCTCTCAGATCAGGGTCACAACTCCCTGTTGGTTCAACCCATTAATTTTATTAGAAGAGCTGACGAGATAAAGGTGACAATTCTCCGATGAGTTTATCAAAAGTTGTCTATAACCAAGGTCACGGCTAATCATGATCAACTTATACACCATTCAGAGCTTTGTGTATTTTACTCGTGATTCCCGATCACACCTTCCTGCTACTAAACTTCACTTGTGAAGTAGCTAGGTAGATCAAGGCGAGACTTTTGGGAAGTAGCCCCCCTCTTAGAAATGATAGACCCAATCCAACCTACATGCAAATGGTACATCTGTTGGTCTATCGCCGGAAGGTTCCCACAACTTAGTCGGTCCAGACAGAGCCCACATCTGTTTTAATATGAATTTTAAATTATTCAAATTCCAATTTTTATTGTCCTAAGTGAAAGTGCATTTCATAAGGATCATTTTGCAAAAAGTTTCACTAATTTTGATTAACAGAATAGAAGTTATGATTGCTTTAGTATCCAGGGGCTTTTCTGTAAAAGTGCCAATTAATTCGAATTTAACCAAATTCCCTGTGGATAAGGTTGTGACGTGGCATGTCATGATTGGTCGATATCGGTTCGTTTAAGTGACTTTTGTGCGCTCTGGATCTGAGGTGGACGGTTGCGATTAGATCGAGATGGCTAGGGTGAGGAGCTCACCGAAGGGGTTCGCTAGAGGGTCGCCAAAAAACACAAAGCCAATGGTGCGGCGCTTCGGCGTTGTCAGAGACGGCGATGCATGGGGTCTTGGGATGCGCCAAGGGCACGAGTGGACGTGACTCGATGTCACGGGTCCTCTGGTGGCGCTGGACGGGGCTGGGGATAACGGTGATGGTGGCTAGGGGCTCACCTAAGTTAGGTTGCCCCGACCCTCTACCGTGTCCATAGCCTCACCAATGGACACGGTGCATGGGTCTGGGGCATTCTCACCTCACCGAACATGACGATGGCGCAACAGAGAGCTTTGGCCTCCGAGGAACTTGGGATTCCAAGAAGCTCCAGTCGGCATGGAATTGTCCCAAGGGTGCATTGTGGTCCGGGAAGGCGGACAACGGTGGCTTCTAGGCTCGGGAGGTTGGGGGTTGCCAGAATCCGACCGGAGTCTGAAGTTATGACGCTAGGCTACGAGCTTGATTCCGAGCAGCCTAGCGGCACAAAGCTCGCGAGAGAGAGGGGCTCTGGGGGATTTCATAGGTGGGCACGAGGGTGCATGGTGGTCGCGGGGACGTGCGACGTGGGCGCGTGCGTGCTCGGCATCATGGGCGAGGACGTGGGGCTCAGGCGGTTGCGGGAGGAGGGGACGACCTGACATGCGGGCCCCGCATCTCAGAAGGTGAGAGGAAGAGAGGGTGGGCGTGCGCGATCGGCTGGGCTGGCGGGTTGGTCCATTTGGGCCTTTTCCTTATTTATTTTTCTGTTTTCTTAAGGTTTTCTCTTTTTCTTTTTCCAGTTTCTTTCTAAATTCAAATTTGTTTCGAATTTGACGTTTCTTCGAACAGAGAATAATTTCTAAATTCCAAATGGAATATTTCTAAATTGGTGCACATTTTCTTTGGGCATTTTGGTCATATATTTCTGCACTTATATTTTTCCTTTTGAATTGGAATTTCATTTCAAAACCAAATTTGTTTGAATTCAATTTGAAAAATAGGCAGGAGGTCTAGGTCATCATTTGGACTTGTGGAGTTCTCTTTCCTGCCAAATTTAAATGCGAAGCCAAATTTAAATAAATTCCCTTTTGATTTGAATTGATTTCAGAATATAACCAATTCAAATCCATGTAGGTAAAATTTTATTTGGTTTGGATATTCTTGGGACTTACTACGAATACTTTTGCCCAACAATATTTCAAGTGGCCTGGGTTCCTACTATTGGCTAGCTAGTTTTTGCTAGTTGCATTGAGATTTTAACCCTTTTGATAAATAAATCAAGTAATTTAGCCAACAAGCAATCAAACAAGTGGTTTTGTTCGGAAAAAATAATTCACTTTGAAATTTTTAAGAGACCGGATTTGGGGAAATCTGGGACAACTCAGCAAATTTCACAGCCTTTGGACCCTCGACATTAGGTTGTGCCATCATCGTCGCCACAACAGTTGGGTAAGCGAAAGAAATAGGCACAGGATCGATGGGTGGTTCCAATTGACTAAGATCAAGCCCAAGGCTACAACTCACGGGGTGAAAGCCATGGGGTGCCTCTCCTTGTGCTCGCTCGGGTTCTGAAGAAATTATTTTACAGACTCTAAAGGAGAAAACTGAACAAACATGTCATTCTCTGCTTCTACAACACCACTAGCATTCACAGTAGGGCGAGGAGTGTTGTCCGGGATTTTGATAATATTCTTCTTGGGGTCTCCCCCTTGCCATGCAAATTGATGTTTGGAGTGTACGGGACCCCCGAGTTGACGGGAAGCTTGGAAGAGCACATATTTGAAATGACGTGAGGCTTGTCAACCAGAGAAGAAATCGGTTCCTGAACAGGTGCGTCTCCAGCCGTAACCGGTTGCTTAGCATTTTCATCTATAGATCTCTGGACTTGCGTAGGGTCTGCTGCTTTGCTTTGTGCAACATGGGCGAACAACAAAGAAGCAGGGAATGACCCTCTGTCGGCTCTCCTATTGTTGTGCTCCAGTGCACTTGAGGATGATGCAACTCTCTTCCGGGTACTCCTCCTAGGAGACACATCAGCTTGAACATTCATAGCCGGAGCAGCCTGGACACTAGTAGTAGTTGCGGTAGGTGGGGGAACAGTGTCAGGTGTAGTGGTCCTTTGACCAGATATTCTGCCTGCAACCATGTCCTTGTGTGTGCGACAGTTCTGTCAGCTGCACCTATGCCGAGTGGAGCAGATGTACGAGCTTATTACTTACCTCTACCGAGTTATACACCATCCACTTCAACACTACCTGAACGGTTAACCGTTATATGAGCACCATCTCTCATAGAAGAAGAGCAAGCGCGGCCTTTGCGGTCCTTGCAGATATTGATTCGTCACTGCCGGCAGCATCGTTACCTCCAGTTGTGGTCGACACATCTGCAATGGGTGGAGAGGGAGACTCTTGTGCAGCCGAATTGGTAGCAGTAGTAGGTTGGTCAGAAGCGGATGTAGCAATGGCTGGCTAGTTTGGAGTTGCATTCTCGGACGACCCAAGCTTAGAGTGGATGCGATTCAGCGGGTGTTTCTTCTTGTTTTTACTCACGTGGACAACAGTCTTCCTTATCCTAATTGTGGCAAAAAAACAGAAGGAAAAAAGATACATAATTAGTAGCCATATGTGGACAAAACATAAACAAACCAAGTAGATGGAGTGAGGAGAAAAATGATATATGTGACATCAAGTAAACTACCGTGTTAGTGTCGAATAGTTTATTGTGTTTGCCACAATTGCCATGTGTAGTTTTCCACAATTGTCGTGTGAATTGTGTTTGAGTTGCCATGTGCATCCTATTTGAATTGCCATGTGCATTCTACTAGGATTGACACATGCATACTACTTAAATTTCCATATAAATTGACATGAGTTCGTAGAATTGCCATGTAAGGTCTACTTGATTTTCCATAACCAACATATGTGTAATGTCTAGGAGCTGGAGTTGCCATGTGGACTTATTAGTTTGTTGGGTGCCAGGGACAAAATGGACATGTGCATTAAACATAATTCCCATATGCATTATCCTACAATTGCCATGTAATATCTACTTGATTTTCCATGACCGGCATAACTTAAAAAAATTGCTTGTGTAGTTAACAACATTTGTTGTATCAAAACAAAAATGATGCCAGTGGATAACATGCCAAAAAGCAATAAATATTTACCTCTTGCTTGTTTTCCTCAAGTCCTACATAACAACACGATCTCCCGTGTTGGACGACGCTATGCGAGGAGACAAGCGTGTAGACACTCTATTAGCCACAACAACGATGCCCAATCCAGTGGAAGGCCCCTTCTTCAACCGGGCAGGTGCGCGGGAAGGTGGATCCACAATTTTCTGTTTAGAGGCTCTGCCACCAACGGTCACCTCGCTGGCCACAAAGGTGAACAAAACACAGAAACAAAAGAAACACAAAACGAGAGTAAAGTCAGGCATATGACAAAGAAAAAATACTATGAAATGGAAGCCTATGTCAACATGCGAGAAAACAAACCTCCTCCTAGCAGCAACTGGGTCAGGCCTCAACCTCTTGCTGGCAGTAGCTTGAGGAGCATCCTATGGAACCCTTCCCTTTTCGAAGCTGAAACAACGACATCACACGCGCCGGTAGAGGCATTTTGTGCCTTGTCAGCAGGAACAACCCGTGAACCCTTGTCCGTGGGAGCTCCATCATGAACTTCTCGAGATTGATCGTGGACTGTATCCTGGCGCACATTATCCATTTGATCATCTCCTTCATTGTCAAGACCAACGACATCACCATCATCATCAACACCGAGCAACTCCTCTTGGGTACCAGGTAGCACCTGAGAACTGTTGTAGTAATACCGGCCACGGCAACCAGTCGGATGAGATGTACGTTCTCCAACAAAGGAAGTGAAATGCCTTGCAACTGCATCGGTGTCACCACCCGACATTATCGTCGAACTATTAACCAATTTGCCCAGAAGGTTTCTCATGGCAGAAGCAAACTAGCCGACTAAATGCTCGACATTACCCCTCGTCTGAGTGAGACAAACAAAATAGATAGACACTGGGGGAGGAGAAATCAGAAAATGCAAGACAGCATGGATCATGTAAGCATGCGTGAAAAAAGCGTGTTGAATTACCTCGAGGGGACAAGATGGACTTGAATGGACATCCATCCACTTGGTGAAATTATGCAGGCCACCGAAAAAAGTTGTAGTCAATGGAATGTTTGGCCATTAGCTACAGGTAGAGGAGAGGGGTCAGTACTACGAATAGAAATCAATAACTTATTAAAAAGTAAAGAGATGTCTCAGTCACAAATAGAAATAGGAACACACGTATTTTGAAAAAGGAAATGTCGTCTGCACTCAACTGGATTTGCCATGTGCACACTTATAGTCTTGCCATGTGGACCTTCTAATGTATTGGGTGTGAGAGACAAAATTGACATCTGTGTTAAACCATAGTTTCCATATGCTTTGAACTGCAATTGCCATGTAGGGTGTACTTGATTTGCCATGTCCATGGTAATTTTAAAAAATTGGCTTGTGTAGATTCAACATTTGTCATATGGAGTAAATTGGAGTTCCGTGCGTAGTCTACAAAGAACTGCCACTGGGAATATATTGAAGTTGCCATGTGCATTCTAATAGGATTTCCATGTGGACTTTTAATTTGCTAAAAAAACTAAAAGAATGTGAAAAGTACAAAGGGGGTAACTGCACAATCAAACATGGCAAGGACAACCTGAACAAGGAGTTTGCCATGTGGACCTTTATAGGATGGAGGAGCAACTAAGTTGGAGTTTGCCATACGATGTCTCGGTCACCTTGTATATAGCAAGGACAACCTTAACCACGTCATAAGTCCAAGTAGAGACGGAAAACTTATGTGGAGCAGGTGGGCCACCGAATGGGACGAGATCGACAATAGAGTGGTCAAGTTTGTCAACGTACATGAGTTGGAACACACGAAGAAGGAGGAGGAAAAAAACAGGACAAAACACTAGGTGTCATGATTTAGAAGGATGGAAAATCACATACGACACATCATTTGAAAAAAACAAAAAACAGGAAAACACTTGCCATGCGATGAAGGACCCTTGTTGTACATCTTTTGAGTGAAGGCATCACGCAGGAATTCGATAATAAACTTGCACCACTTCATATTAAGAACATCATTTATCTTGTCCCGCGATTCAAAAAAGACAACATGCATGGATTAAAAACAATTGAAAAGCATGTTAGGACGGACAACATAAAGAAATGCAAAAAAGAAGGAAATGTACCAGGATAGGAAAGCATTTGTTGCTTGGGCGAATGGACGTGGTAGGCGCAAATACAGTCTGGATCAGGAACATGAAGAGCTTCACCTTGAAGACATCATCATGGGTTCTCATAACACCTAACAAAGTCGCAAGAGCAGAGGTGAGCGGCATGGACTCCTCGCTAGGGAACAATAGAGGGAATAGGCGTGCCTCAACCGTGTCGTCCACCCGGTAAGGGATGCCCATTCCGCCAAGGTGCAAAAAACAGAATCCTCATACAGAGGGACCCTTCCACGGCCCGGAATGACAAATTCCCTTGAGGCAGGGCCATAAATCTCCCAAGCCAATCACATAGAGTATTCACTAAGTTTGTACATCGAATGTCCAGCAATGCCTGCATCCTCATATCCGCAACAACTTTCTTCTGCTCGTGACTGAAATTTTTGTTAACTTTTGTTAACCATTCTTGTGAACCCCTATTGTGTGGATTCTTCTTCTGGAAACAATTGAGCAGGAAAAGTGAAGGTCGATAGAAATAAGAACCTGGAGTTGTCAAATGTGCATTTAAAAAAAGATTAGCATCCTCAATCCGCTTGAAAAAAGTCAAGTTAAAGTGTGTTCTATTTCTAAAGTGAAGGAGTGTGATAGTTGACATGTGCCATGTACTGGAATTGTCATGTTCAGTATTCTATAGTTGCCATGTGGAGTGTGTTGTAGTTGCCATTTATCATCGAATGTAATCACCATGTGAAGTCTGAAAACAATTTCCAAATGCAGAATGCCATAGTTGCCAGTATACCATAACTGCCATAAAAGTGTAGAATGCCATATGGGCTATAGTTGCATGATGGATCAAACAAACGAAAACAAAAATACCTCCTTCCCGCCGTGTTTGCCAGCAGACGCAACATTCAGTGGTAGGCATGTAGTCATCGTCTTCATCATCCTCCTGGTTGCAAATCATGATGATGTAGAAAACACAAACATTGAAGACAAAAGGAAATTACAACTCAAACATTGAACACAAACACAAACACAAACATTGCAAGAAAAGCACCTGCTAGAGCCTAGAATGCATTGAATATAGAATGATGCCAGGAAGTGTGGAATGCCAAAATGACAAAATAACATGGTAATTTGTTGGAAAACAACATGGCAAGTCTGTCAAAAAGACAATTCATGAGGTACAAAAAAAATTGCCGCGATTTTATATAATGACATGGCAAGTGTTATGTTGTGGGCTTGCAAATATGTCGAGAAACTAGTGTTTGCATGTACTGTTACATTAACATGGCAATTTGGTTGGAAACACCATTCATATTGGTTTCCTATCACATTACAAAATGTGAGGTTCAAACCACTCGCCATGATTGTAAACATTAACATGGCAAAAATGTTAGTTGGGTAATGGCAAAAATATTGATAAACACATGATAAGAACATGAGTGTGGGGATGTAAATGTAGATACAAAATTTCCATATCAGATAGCAAAGCATGCAAATAACACATGACAATTTTCAACCTTGTACATTAGGGGAGTTGCCATGCACAGTACACAATCACAATACAAAAAATGACCCACATGTGAGTTGCCATGATTGTATACATTAACATGGCAAACATGTTAGTTGGGTAATGGCAAATATATTCATAAAACACGGTAAGAAAAAGAGTGATGATATTTGTAACAGCCCAAGTGCAACCCCTTGTCTTTTGTATCTTCTCATGGGCTATGTTGGATTGTTGTATGTCATGTGAGACTTATATTGGATGTTATCAATGCCATCATGAATTTGAGTTCCACTTGCCTTTGTCATTTCAT
>CBMN010767177.1:0-17184 GCA_000582825.1 Hordeum pubiflorum
GAGATGCTGGCGCTGCTTCGGGTGCGCCGCCGCCGCCTCTACGCCTGATCCCGCCCCCGCTCCCGCTCCGGCGAGGTGAGCTCCGCCGCCGTCGCCTTCCCGCTCCTCCGCTCCGCCGCGGCCGATCCCGGCGCGACGAGTTTCTCGGTTGGATTTTTCTGAGGTTTTTCCGGGGGCGTGGGCTCTTGTGATTTGGATTGGGTGGGTGCCTTGTCGCGTAGCCCCTCGGGCCTTTTGGGTGGCTCTCCTTCGTCTCATCTCCCCGAGCAGCGGGAGAAGAAGATAACCCGGCGCCGTTTGCCGCAGAAAGGTTCCCTTTGTAAGCCTTTGGTTATTAGATAGAGTAGTGCGTAAAGCTGCAAAGGCTCGCGGGAATTCCTGGGAGTTTTGGGCCGGCTGGGCACGTATTCTCTCGGGATGATGAAGCTTTTTTGTTCATGTATTCCTATTTAACTCGCAATAGGCGCCCATGTTCCATTCCATCTCGTAAATACTCGTATCTGCTTGACGGCTCAGTGGCTCACCGATGGATTCAAGAGGTGAAAAATATTGCCAGAAGTTTCTGCGATTCGTTTTCTCCTCTGTGTTTCTTCGCCTTTTGGTGCTTAAAATTCTGTTTGCGGACCCTGGAGTCGATCGTGCGCGATAAGCCTTGTGCTTCAAGCTCTGGTCAACGGGTAAAGGTTTAGTGAGGATTATGCTTAATCTGTGTGCAACGAATCTGTACGTGGTAGGTTGATTAGCTGCCCGAGGTCTCCTTGCTACAGTTTTCGTTGACCATCTATTGAGCGAAGACATTGGTGTGTACATACAGTATACTGATTCTGCAACCTGCGAGTGCATTTATTTGTCAGCTACCAAAGTCTCTGTTACCCGTAAAGTTGGTGCAGAACTTTGTGGGCACATTGATGTTGCAAACATTACAGTGATTCATTGGTTGGCGCCGAAATTTTTGTTAGTTGTTGCCCATTTTATTGGCACATACGTTTGTAGGATACTGCAGGTCATTGGCTGAACTCTCTCTGGTTTCGTTGGTTTTGTTTCTTGAATTCAGGGGAAGATCAGAACTGAGCGAGGACTGGGGGGATTGCTAAGAGGGAGACGTCGAGATGGGGGTCAAACCACTGGAATGGTACTGTCAGCCGGTGAAGGATGGGGCGTGGTCTCGCGTTGTGGAGAGTGCATTTGGCGCATACACACCCTGCGGCATTGACACCTTGGTCGTTTGCATCTCGTACCTCGCACTTTTTGGTGTTTGCTTCTATCGGATATGGAGGACGACCAAAGACTACAAGGTGCAGCGGTACAAGATACGCTCACCGTACTACAACTATCTGCTTGGGCTGCTCGTGGTGTACTGCATAGCAGAGCCGCTGTACAAGATTGTCACTGGTACCTCCATCATGAACTTGGATGGGCAGTCTGGCCTTGCTCCATTTGAGGTGAGAATGCTTCATATCGTCGTTGTCAAATCTTGGCTTGATTTGTATGCTGGTATGCTATTCCTGCTTGACAAGTATATTCCCCGAGAACCGTGTAGCAATAGATTCTAGGGTTACCTGTACTTATGCAGTGAATAAAAAGTGTGTTTGTTATGCATCTCACTCACAAGTGACTGACTGATTTTATTTTCGCTGCAACAAACTGGTATGGGGTATAGTTACGTGCCACCTACAATATGCAGATAAAATCTTAAGGAATATATAACCAATTACCTAAACTTTTGCTTTGACAATAGTTTGTCAGTGGCGTTATATGCACTTCTTTAAGACTTTTACTTCTACCAAATACTTTTTCCCTTTACTTTTTAGTCACTTGAAGATCTACCTGTCTGCAGGTTACTTCCTTGGTCATTGAGATTGCTGCCTGGTGCTGTATGCTTACAATGATTTTGCTGGAGACAAAAATTTACATCACTGAATTTAGATGGTACATCCGGTTTGTGGTAATATACGTATTGGTTGGGAAAGCTGCTATGTTCAATGTGGTGCTTCCAGTGAGGCAGTACTATAGTTCAAGGTACAGTACTTAATGAAACTTATTGGATGGTAACCCACAAAGCTACCCTGTTTAGAGCTCTGTATATTTAGTCTAACTTCTTTATTTTGCTTATGCAGTTCAATATTCTACCTATACTGCAGCGAGATAATATGCCAGGTTTGTCTCTTTGTTGTCTATTCTCTCCATTCCTTCATGAAAGGCATATATTAACTGCTCAAACTCAAGCTTTGACCAATAGTTAATCCATTAATATATGCATTATGTACACAATTTGATACTGCTCTGCTGTATACTGAACACATTTTTCTGCAGTGCATTTTTGGAATTCTCATGGTGGTGTATCTGCCTAGCTTGGATCCCTACCCGGGTTATACTCCAATCAGGAGCGAGTTGCTTGTCGATAATACTGATTATGAACCTCTTCCAGGAGGAGAGCAGATTTGCCCTGAAAGACATGCCAATATATTATCGAGTGAGTGGATATAAATCATTGCACACTATCAGATACTCACATAATTGCCTTCTCTACTCTCATGACCTCTACAAGTTTATTGATGTAAATCTGCTTGCTTTGTTGCTTTTTTATAGGGATATTCTTTTCATGGATGACCCCTCTAATGCAACAAGGATACAAAAGGCCCATCACTGATAATGATATTTGGAAACTAGATGATTGGGATGAGACTGAAACATTGTATAACCGGTATGTTCTTCCACTGTTTTTTGACTGAAATGTGGGTACTTGTACATGCAAATCTAACATTGGGTCTTGTCTCAGATTCCAGAAATGCTGGAACGATGAACTTCGAAAACCAAAACCTTGGCTACTACGAGCTCTCCACAATAGCCTCTGGGGAAGGTAAATTTGTACATATGATACCTATATTATCAAAGTCTCCAGGGTGCAGCTACTCGCCATTTGATTTGTGCTAACGTTTATTATTTCTCTTAACTTTCAGGTTCTGGCTAGGAGGATTCTTTAAGGTGTGTATATAGTCTGTTAATTTAGAAGATCTGTCCTTTCGATTCGACCACAATTATTTTTCTTAATCTGGTGACCATCTCCCCTCCCAAATCTGTAGATTGGCAATGATGCTTCTCAATTTGTTGGCCCAACCGTATTGAGTCTCCTGTTAGAGGTATGCTTCCCATTTTATATTTTTATGACATTCAGAGTCAATACAGCAAAAGCTCTGTTTCATCAGTTATTTGTTTCAACCATACTCAAACTACTACAGTGATTTTAGAACACGCTGAGAAACGTTGCATATCTTAAATGGTACATCATAAATTTTAGATTTCCTTTGCTCTCGCCTAGTAGAGATGCTATTGTTAATTCTGTGTGCCACTAAACGTTGGTGTTTTTTGGCAGTCTATGCAAAAAGGTGATCCTTCTTGGAATGGGTACATCTACGCTTTCTCAATCTTTGCTGGAGTGGTATGGACTATTTTCATCTCTTGCATGCTGTGTCCATTATATTTCCTTGCTAATGACGTGTACTTGAACTCCCAAGCAATGCTGCTTGTGATTTGAAAAACCCTTTATCCTTGTTAACTTTCTGTACCATTCTTCAGTCACTGGGAGTTCTTGCTGAAGCACAGTACTTTCAGAATGTCATGCGGACTGGTTTCAGATTGAGGTCTACATTGGTAAGGGTTATATATCAAGGCCTAAAAAGTACATCACATGCTTTTTAGCTTTCTGTTAAGGGAGTCAACAGGCAACATGGACATGTTTTTTAGCTTACCTCGCGACTTACTAATTTACTTTCCCTCAAATAAACTATCTTGTCTGTCTCAGCTGCCTTAAAAAACACATGATTAGTAGCACGCACTTATAAAATTTAGTACTTTATGCAAAGGGTTATAATATATTTAGTGTCCAACAAAAGATACCCTATTCCAAACTTCTAATTTCTACCTTAAATTTTTGTTACACTACTTATAGGCATAGACAAATGTTAATTTTGCTGGAGAAACTGCCAAGAGCATTTCTTTTCAGTCTAGACATGTGGACTACCCCCGATGTTTCAGGAATCACTTCATAATTTTTTTCTTTTTGTGGTTTTCTGTTTTATAGATTGCTGCTGTTTTCCGTAAGTCCTTGAGACTGACCAATGATAGTCGCAAGAAGTTTGCTTCTGGGAGGATTACAAATTTGATTTCAACCGATGCGGAGTCCCTTCAGGTATGTCGTTAATACTCAGTTATTGTTTGTTTTCTATGTTAGAGAGGAAGGGGAAATGTAGTGTGTACATTACATACCATACCTGCTGGTAATTCGTCTCACTTTGCACACTTCTAATTTTATCTTTACATTTGCAGCAAGTATGCCAGCAACTTCACAGCCTGTGGTCTGCTCCTTTTCGCATTGTTATTGCCATGGTCCTGCTATATGCGCAACTAGGTCCTGCAGCACTTATCGGTGCCCTCATGCTGGCTCTTTTGATCCCAATTCAGGTGTATTTCCTTTTAAGCAGCAATTATGGAAACTCTTATGTTGCATCTTTAAGTGTGTCTATGATCTCTGTTCTAGTCCCAAACATTCCAAATATGAGAATGGTGATGGCATTGGCTGCTACATGTGTTAGAGAAAGATGTTTTCCATATATAGATTCTTGTGCATATCCTAGAGTTCATATGATCATGTAACTGTGAACCTACTGAATTCCTCCCAGAAACTCCTGTTTATGATTTTAAGTGTATTTAGTCCAATATGTAGTTTGGAGTTGACCAGAGCTGCAATAACTAATATCCAGAAGGGGTAGTGGTTGAAGTAGTTCTCTCACTTGCAGTCATAATTGAAATCCTTAATCCTAGTCCAATTCATTCCACTGCTTATATTTTTCTTTAAGCCACGAATGCCGATTGGATAGTTTGCAGTTGGATATTATTACCTTATTCTATTCATAAGAATGATATATCTCCATTAAATTACAGTAGTTTTACTCTTATTTCTTTCAATTTTAAATACTCATTTTATGCTTCAACATTGGTTGTTCTGGCTGAAATCTTTGTGTGTTCATTTTAACAGACAGTTATCATAGGCAAAATGCAAAAACTTACCAAAGAAGGGTTGCAAAGGACTGACAAACGAATCAGTCTCATGAATGAAATATTAGCTGCGATGGATACAGTCAAGTATGCTTACATCTACTTACACTTTCATTTGTAGTAATAATACTTTTATAATGTATTTTGGTATAAAAACGTCCCAACTGTTTCCTTGTTTAGATGTTACGCTTGGGAGCAAAGTTTCCAGTCAAAGGTGCAGGACATCCGTGACGATGAGCTTTCCTGGTTTCGCAGTGCTCAATTGCTTGCCGCGGTATGTTCCTCTTTTACTCGCACAATGTTCTTGGAGATAAGTTGTCTTGTTTCAAGCTTCATCGTGCAGTGTATTCATCTGTTCTTTTTTGTGTTGGTTGTCACACGGGACTTCTTTGTTGCCATATGAGAATCGAAGTTTCATGTTATAGTACCAACTCTATTGGTTGTTCTTAGTCCACGGGGTTTACGTTAAATAAATTTGTGCTTTTACTTGACTACAAAAAAGAACTGAGAGTTTTTACATTCACTAATCTTTGCCTTTCCTTACATTTCCTTGCTTGTTGCAGCTGAATAGCTTTATCCTCAACAGTATCCCTGTCGTTGTCACGGTGGTTTCATTTGGTGTTTACTCTCTGTTGGGGGGTGAGCTGACAGCAGCAAAGGCGTTTACCTCTCTTTCACTGTTTGCAGTGTTAAGGTTCCCACTTTTTATGCTGCCAAATCTGATAACTCAGGTGAGAAAAATGATGCAAATCTTGTTGTCATGAATTTATTTTGCAAAAATACTGACAAGTTAACAAGTATGTATGGGCTATTAGGCATTGTTGATTTTTCTATTCCTTCAATTTCACTTGTCTGTGGCAGAGCGGCAGACAAGTGATTGACTTGGTTTGCTAATCCCCCCACCAGCAATTCTTTTGTCTGGTTGCCTTACTACTTGTTTTTCTTTTAAATTCTACAGGTTGTTAACTGTAAGGTTTCACTGAAACGACTGGAAGATCTCCTTTTGGCTGATGAGAGAGTACTTCTGCCAAATCCACCTATTGATCCTGAGCTTCCAGCCATTTCTATCAAGAACGGTAACTTTTCATGGGAATTGCAGGTATATTAGGTCCATATGAGTTTGCTTACTTGTCAATGAAGTTTTAATTTTACTATTGAACACTAGTCTTCTGATTCTGTGGCCCAGATATTGCTTATAGGAAAGCATTCACACAGCTTGACATGGGAATAGAATATTCATATATAGCAGCTTAGCATGCTTTGTTAATGGGAATGACGACAACTGCAACAGAGCAGCTAATTAGTGAATAGGCGAAGATGTATTTTAGTTCATAACGAAAGTGGTTATTTTAAGGGTGCTATTCCCCATTAGTGAATATGAAGATATTTCCATTTCGCCAGTTCTCTTATTTTATGGTGTTGCTTGAGAACTAAATTTTCAAACATTGACAGGCCGAGCGACCAACACTATCAAATGTCAATCTGGACGTGCCTGTCGGCAGTTTAGTTGCAATAGTAGGAAGCACTGGGGAGGGGAAGACTTCTCTTATTTCTGCAATGCTTGGTGAAATACCGCCAGTATCAGGATCAGATACCTCGGTGGTCATTCGTGGTTCTGTGGCTTATGTTCCTCAAGTTTCTTGGATCTTCAATGCTACTGTAAGATACAGTATCTTTATTGCTATCATTCTGTTAATCGAACCCTTTATGACTGTATGGAAAAATATCCTTGATATCTACAGGTCCGGGATAACATATTGTTTGGGTCTCCATTCCAACCTCCACGCTACGGTAGAGCAATAGATGCTACTGCATTACGACATGACCTTGACCTACTCCCAGTAAGTTCCAAGTTCCAACAATGCCCACTTTACGAAAATAAATGTGTGAAATTTTGGAAAATCTAGCTGTCATTTGACAAAGTGACCTTGCTAGAGAACAAGTTTCTAGTTTTTGATTTGGGCTGGTTATATTCAAGTTGTGACTTTGTACAGTCTGCTTTATTTCTTTCACCTACCAACTGACAAAGAATGGATTTTCTTGTCCTTGTTTCAGGGTGGCGATCTCACAGAGATTGGAGAAAGGGGAGTGAATATTAGTGGGGGGCAAAAACAAAGAGTTTCAATGGCAAGAGCTGTTTATTCTGATTCAGATGTTTACCTATTTGATGATCCACTGAGTGCATTAGATGCCCATGTTGGTCGACAGGTGCATCCGCCTTGCTTCCTTTCTGATTCTTTCTATTTTTTAATCTTTGCTTACTCACAGAATCGATGATTAGGAGTTGGTAATGGTGTTCTTTGGTTGATAAATATTAGTCATCCTTTTTTCCTGATCTCTTCATACCTAGGTGGCAAAAAGACAGTATTGGGCGTTTTAAACATTGACATTCTTTCGTCAGAAATAGTTCAAGACATGTGCAATGCTGTGCAAATTTTAACTTGATTTCGACAGATATCCAACATATAACATCCTCGCTTGATAATATGTAATTGATACACTGTTCATGTAGTTCTTTGAACTCCCCACTTTATAGTGTATATAACTTAATTCTTGAAAGAGAGATTTTTTTGGAGAACTTACCCTAATTTATTCCAGATTTTGGGTAGAAAAATAAAATAAAACCATCAGAGAGGTTTTATGGCATTGTTTCGGCATGTATCACTATCAGAGCTATGTTTTTGGTGCTTGTGTACATATTCATCCATGGCCTTTTCTCAGTGTTAATACTACTAAATAATCTTATTAATTACCCTTTATGAATGCAGGTATTTGATAAATGTATCAAAGAAGAGCTCCGGCACAAAACTCGGGTTCTCGTTACTAATCAGCTGCATTTTCTGCCATACGTGGATAAAATACTGTTAATCCATGATGGAGTAGTTAAAGAGGAGGGTACATTTGATGAACTTAGTAACACTGGGGAGCAGTTCAAAAAACTTATGGAAAATGCTGGAAAGATGGAGGAGCAAACAGAAGAGAAACAAGACGAAAGCAAATCACAGGACGATATAAAACACACTGAAAATGGGGACGTAGTAATAGCTGATGGTGCTCCGCAAAAGAGCCAGGATAGTTCAAGTAAAACAAAGCAGGGAAAATCTGTTCTTATTAAGCAAGAGGAACGTGAAACTGGAGTTGTCAGTACGAAGGTCCTTTCACGGTAAAAGCTACTACCGTGCAATATCATATTTGATGTATAATACAGTGTAGAAAAAAGGTGTAAAGTAGGCTGATGATTGTGCATATATCTATGTTAGCATTCTCTATGTTGCCTGAAGCTCGGCGCTTTTTAAATTATCTTTATCTATATATGGATAGCAATTAGATTTGTAGCGTCTTTAGTAGCTTTAAATATTCTATAAGACTTAATAGATCATAAAGCCCTAGAAAATATACTTACTATGTTTATTTTGCAGCTATAAAAATGCAATGGGAGGTATTTGGGCGGTGTCCGTCCTCTTCGTGTGCTATACACTGACTGAAACTCTACGGATTTCAAGTAGCACATGGTTGAGCATTTGGACTGATGAGGGTTCTCTGAAAATCCATGGCCCTGGTTACTACAACTTAATCTATGGCATTCTTTCTTTTGGGCAGGTACTTATACTCATTACCTTTTTTTTCCCACTTTGTTTTTGGTATGTGTGTCTGATTGATCACATGCGAGCTGACAAATTGACAAAATCTTGGTTTAGGTTCTAGTCACTCTCACGAATTCTTACTGGCTGATCACGTCAAGTCTTCGAGCAGCCAAGAGGTTGCATGACTACATGCTCCGGTCTATATTAAGAGCTCCCATGGTATTTTTTCACACCAATCCACTTGGACGGATCATCAACAGATTTTCGAAGGATTTGGGTGACATTGACAGGAATCTTGCTGTCTTTGTCAACATGTTTATGGCACAAATATGTCAGTTGATCTCAACATTTGTTCTCATTGGTGTTGTCAGCACAATGTCTCTTTGGGCTATCATGCCACTTCTGATTTTATTCTATGCAGCCTACCTTTATTACCAGGTAATTTCACGCAGGGTGACTATTAAACAACTGTAATTTTGTTTTTACGCTTACCTTCTTGACACTTTATAACCTTGTTTTCTCAGACCACATCACGCGAGGTAAAGCGCATGGATTCAATTACTAGGTCTCCTGTGTATGCTCAATTTTCAGAGGCATTAAATGGTCTGTCCACAATCCGTGCCTACAAAGCCTATGATAGAATGTCAAACATCAATGGGAAATCAATGGACAACAACATCAGGTTCACACTCGTGAACATGAGTTCAAATAGGTGGTTAGCCATCCGGCTGGAAACATTGGGTGGCATCATGATATGGTTCACGGCAACATTTGCAGTCATGCAAAACCAGCGAGCAGAGAATCAGAAGGCCTTTGCTTCCACGATGGGTCTTCTTCTTACTTACACCCTCAATATCACCAATCTGCTCACAGCTGTTCTTCGTCTTGCTAGTCTTGCTGAAAATAGTATGAATGCTGTTGAACGCGTGGGAACATACATTGAGTTGCCTTCTGAGTCTCCTCCTGTCATTGAGGATAACAGGCCACCTCCTGGTTGGCCATCATCTGGTATCATCAAGTTTGAAGATGTTGTGCTTCGGTACCGACCAGAGCTTCCACCTGTCCTTCATGGAATATCATTCATTATTAATGGAAGTGAGAAGGTTGGAATAGTTGGCAGAACAGGTGCTGGTAAATCTAGCATGCTTAATGCTTTGTTCCGTATCGTGGAACTGGAGCGTGGGAGAATATTGATTGATGATTGTGACACTAAAAAGTTTGGAATTTGGGATCTGCGTAAAGTGTTAGGAATAATACCACAGGCACCAGTCCTGTTTTCAGGTTTGTTACTATACATAAGATCTTCATATGTGCTTTATGTAAATTAGTACAATAGTTCTGTACAGAAATCCAAATATGTGTTTCTAGCTTATTCTTCCGGCGACTTCAATTATTTGTTTGAATGATTGTTTTATGTATGGCTACCAGGTACCATTCGATTTAATCTGGATCCTTTCAGCGAGCATAATGATGCGGATCTCTGGGAGGCTCTTGAAAGGGCTCATCTAAAAGATGTCATAAGGAGGAATGCTCTAGGACTAGATGCTGAGGTAAGCTGCATGTTTACCTTTATTTATGTTATACTGTTAATATATTCTTTGATATCCTGTTCTTTTGACAAACGATAAATTCTTGCACAAGTTTATCAGTTTGTTGTGCCAGACTAACTGTAGCACATGGAACTGGTAAGCATTTGGCAATCTATGTAGTTCTAGGAGTTTGTTTAGAATGTTAGAAAGTGGTTGCTAAACAATAGACTACTGCTGTTTTTCAAATAGAGAATTTAATGTCGAATAAACATCTGGAGCAAACTTTGGTCCCTTTTACCACCTTTACTGTAGCTCCCTTGTTCTTTTAAGAATAATCAATATAAGTTCTCGCTGAGCATCACTCTGTTAACAGGTTTCTGAGGCTGGTGAAAATTTTAGCGTTGGACAGCGGCAGCTGCTGAGTTTAGCTCGTGCATTGCTACGAAGGGCGAAGATACTTGTTCTTGATGAGGCAACAGCAGCAGTTGATGTTCGAACTGATGCTCTTATACAGAAGACAATCAGAGAAGAATTCAAGAGTTGTACAATGCTTATAATTGCACACCGCTTGAACACTGTCATCGACTGTGACAGGTTGCTTATTCTAAGTTCTGGGAAGGTATGATACTGAATAGAGCTTTGCTTTTTCATTCTTGGGCATGTGTCTACAGCTTTTGCTCTTTCACCCCTGGACATGCATCTCATTTGAATTGGTGCTACTCCCTCCAATCCAAATTAATTGTCAATGCTTTAGAACAACTTTGTACTAAAGCAGCGACAAATTAATTCGAATCGGAGTACTATATTCATGTCATGCACTGATTTTCCAAAGTAATGAGTAGTCCTGTTTATTTCGAGCTGGTCAAAGCTGGGATTTACTAGCTGGGTGTGGACGGTTTTTGGTTGTTTTTTGGATTCTAACAAGAGTCCAAGGGTGTGTTATCGACCTACTTCTTTACAGCTATGGCATAGATTGTTGCAAGTAGATCTGTGCACTCCACCGGAAGAAGTTTATACTGGCTCGTTTTTGTATTCAATCACACATGGTTTATTCTGTTTGCCCCAACTGCGCAACTATTGGTACCCCAAACTTAGTTTAAAGTAATATTTTGTTTCAGATTTCGGAATTTGACACCCCCGAGAATCTTCTGAGCAATGACGACGGTGCTTTCTCCAAGATGGTTCAGAGTACAGGACCTAGCAATGCAGAATATCTTAAGGTAATCGGCAGCTGCTACCATGTTTATTTTCTGTAATCTTGTCATATGCACTTCTGCATAGAATAGAGCTAATAATGGCATAATGCCTATCGTCATTAACTTGGCTCAGATATACATAGTTGGCCTACTTTCAGTGCGTACATTGATAATGTGTTTTGATCCATTTTTTCTGTGGAAAACCGAACAGTCTCTTGTGCTTGGGAATGGTGAAGAGAGGCTGCGAAAGGAAGAAAGTAAGTTGCAAGACATTCAGAGGAAATGGGCTGCGTCTAACCGATGGGCTGTTGCTGCCCAGTTTGCGCTTGCTGCTAGCCTCGCGTCATCCCACAGCGACCTTCTCTCATTGGAGGTTGCCGAGGGAAACAACATCCTCAGGAAAACAAAGGACGCGGTAATCACCCTGCAGAGCGTCCTTGAAGGGAAGCACAACACCGAAATCGAGGAGTCACTCACCGAGTATCAGGTTCCACCTGATAGGTGGTGGTCGTCACTTTACAAAGTCATCGAAGGTAATTGCTTAGTTTAACTTTCTGACACACTTTCACGCCTTTCCTTTTCAGTAGTAGTTTTGAAATGCTACATAATGTGTGCCATAAAATTTAACCACTGCCACTGACAGGCTTTTCGGTATTCAGCTGTATTCCTACTATTCCGACCCCATGCTAAAAATCTGTAATGTGTTGCTTTCAGGCCTTGCCACGATGAGCAAACTGGGTCGCAACCGTCGGCAACCTGGTTACAGTTTTGAAAACCACGGGTCTATTGACTGGGATCAAATTTAGGAGTAGAACACTGGATTGCAGCGCTACTGAATCCCTGGAACCGCTGTCTGGACGTGTGCAGTTAATCACGCTCGGTTTAATTTCTACAGTCTTGTACTCCCTCTGTCCTATAATGTAAGACGATTTTTTGACACCGGTGTAGTGTAAAAAACGTCTTGCATTATGGGACGAAGGGAGTAGTACATTTTTGTACATTTTATTATCGCCAGTACATTTGACGTGCAAGTCGGGAGTTGCTCAGTAGACCCGCCGTCTTGACGCCTATCTCAAGGCGAATAACAAGGGGATTTTGTAGCAGTAGCAGTCTTGTAATGTTGTCCGCATGGGTTACATTTCTTGTGCACAATCTCGACAATCAGCATAACTGAAATTTTGATAATATTGTGCAATTAGTGTATATGTGGATTCTTTATGTCGTGATGGCTGCATTTAGTCTTTTATTTTGTTCAAATATCTCACTTGTTTATCTCGGAGTGCCGAGTTTGAGATTCTTCCTAGTCACAGAATGATCATTTCCTCGACGGCTTATGTAGTTGTTTGGATAGGCTCTATATCCTCCGATTAGACGACCAAAAAATCACTCTCCCTGGTTATGGAGGGAGAACATACCGGAATACTGATATCAGATTATTATTTTTGAACCTGGAACATTTCAATAACATTAATGGCATCCACATCATCAAGCCTTTTGACCGGATCAAGGGGGTGATCTCTTCATCACTTCACAAAGTTGATAATGTGACGATTCAAGTGTCAGAAACCAGTGTCAAGCATAATTAGTTAGTGCCTCTTTGGTTCGCAAGATTTACAAAAGTGTGAACACATGAGCAGAACAAGGAATTGGATGGCATGGCATCTTCACTCCCACAGGAGTTTTTTTTTTCTTTTTGAGAAAAGCCATCATGACGATTTTTATTGATCTGGAATCACAATACATCATCAACTGGAACAACATGAATAAAATCTGGAGTTTCCTGTCAAGAATGATTCCCATCACTTAATCTAGCCAGATTATAGGCTGCTCTATTAGCTTCCCTAGGGCAATGCGAGAAAATTACACATGTAAAATTACGGCATAGAAAGGTACATTCTTCATAAATGGTTGCCGCCACACCTAGAGAACTACCACCATTTTGCATGACTTCCACAACTTCCGTGCAATCACTTTCGACTAGGATTTTGTTGCACCCTACGTTACATGCAATGATCAAACCATCACGAAGTGCACACGCTTCAGCAGTCGACGGTGTATCAATGAATGGCAGACACGAGCTACCCTAGCAATTGGAGCTCCTTTACAATCACGAATAATTGCCCCCGTCCGCCTTGTGCCTGTTTCATCGTCAAAAGCAGCGTCCACATTTAATTTCACAAATCCCTCTGATGGTTTACTCCAGCCATGTCTAATCACTTGGGCGGTTCTGAGTTTTTTCACTCGAGCAAAGTTTAAAACCAACACCGCCATGGCTTGAGTTGATTTGACCGGTGCTTGTAGCGCCTCACCTCTTGTGAACTTCCTCCGTACCCAACATATATACCAGGAGGCTACGGCCACAAGATCACACCTCCGGTTACCTGCCCTCATAGGCACATTGTTAGTGGCTAATAGTAGCCGTTCAAGGGGGCCAATCCCATCCACCTCTACAAAACAAGCCTCCTCAACAATGCCAGTCATACCCAAGTGAGACCAAATTTCTTTTGCTCTTCGGCATTTAAAGAATATGATTTATGCTTTCAGTCGATTGAGTAGATATGGCATTCACTCCAACTTTGTATATGATGATTTGCAAGTACACCATAGCATGGGATTGCGCTATACAAAGCACGCCAATAGTGGATCTTAACCCTAGCCGAAGTTTTTAAATCCCATAACACCTTCCATACCTGATTACGTGAGGAAGTATCATATGGCCTTGTGATCCGTAATTTGTGGCCATGCTGATGATCCCATTCAAATAATAAGCTGATTTAACTGTGAACAATCCATTCTTATTATGATTCCATGACACAAAATATTCCATCATCCCTATAGTCATGGGTATTTTGAGAATTCTTTCCTCATCTACTGCCCAAAATAGCTCTCTGATTAGTGTTTCATCCCAAACTCGAGCTAAATTTGTAAACTATGTTACACAAGCTAATGAGTCTAAACTGAGAAATATGCTCAGGATTTGATACCTTTGGGATAAGCAAAATCATGGTATCGTTCCACCTCTCAGGCATTTTTTTCGAATTGATAGCTATCAACACTTCACCAATTAAGACTTCACCAATAACATGCCATAATTTCTTGTTAAATATCGCGTGAAGACCATCAAGACCTGATGCCTTTAAATCATCAATATTGAAGAGTGATTTCTTTACCTCCTCACGCGTATAAGGTGCATTAAGAGCGTCATTCATCATCTAGATAATTCTCGACTGAATGTTGTTGATAGTATCTTGGCTTGGATTTTGAACCTCAGTGGTAAACAAGCCTTCAAGATAACGTGCTGCAGCACCGGCCAATTCATCTTCTTCCTCCATCCAAAGACCCGCATCATCTTTCAATTTCTTAATATAATTTGTTTGCGTCTAGCAGACGCATATTGTTTAAAATACGAAGTGTTTTGGTCCCCAAAGCGCAGACAATCCACTCTGCCTATCTGCACATAAAACACTTCTTCTTTCTCCTGTAGGCCCTCAATCTTAATCTGCAGCTCTTTTTGTTTTACCACGGTGTCATCATTTAATGGACCCGACAGAATCACATCTAGTTATTTCTGAAACTCTTACAATTTCGTATGTGGCCCCTTGAGAACTTCATAATCCCATTGGTGCAATATGGACCTCTTTTAGTTTCCGCACAAGCGGTGTGTTCGGATCACCATTTGCTCGATTCCAAGCTGTATGACAATACCATCTATCGAATCCTCATGTAACCATCGAGATTCAAACTTTCTTATCCCCATCGGCCTATTACTTTGTGCCCCATTGTAGTATTTTGTATCAAGCAGAACTGGCCGATGGTCAGATTTATCAAATTCTTCATGGACCATCCCGTGCATCGAAACAAGTCCTTCCGTGATTGAGTAAGCACAATATGATCAAGCCTCTACCTAATTCTTCCTCTTCTCCAAGTGAAAACATCCTCGATACTACCAAGATCTTCAAGGAAGCAAAATTTTAACGCGTCCCTAAATCCTTGCATGCATCCGTGGGGCCATATGTTGCCTCCTTCTTTCTCAGTCCCAAATAGCATCTCACTAAAATCCCCACCAACGATCCATGGGAGACCGATCATTCTTGTAGCTAATGTATATAGTCCCAAGTAAGGTGTCTGCGATCAACACTTGGCTCACCATATATACCACTAAGCCGCCATACATTATCTGCCAATTCATCAATATTAATGTCAATATAATTTGGTTGAACATCACGTGACGTGACATTAATATCGTTGTTCCACATCATAAGTAGATCACCACTGCTACCATTACTTTCGTGAATTTTCATATCATCAAACTTCAATCGTCACATTAATTTGCCCGCCTTAGCTTTGTCCAGATGTGTTTCAGACAGAAAAACACATCTGATCTTACCCGCCCTTGGATCCCCACGAGCGCTCGATTGGACGCGGGCTTCCGCATCCCATGGTAGCTCCTTGAAAACACAACAATGTGTAAGAACACATGTGTTTTCCTAAATAATATGATGTAATCCATGGTTGTCACAAAGAAATAAAACATTTCATGAGATTGAAATCAATGCAAAACTTGGATCTCAAGTAAGATCTCTTAGCAAGCTGTGAAGTGTATCATAGGCCCAAGTAAACAGTCCTGGTGAGTCCAAAAGACATGAATAGACTTAAAACCTTACTAGGAAAATATGAGGAAGCGATCAGGTCAGGAGACTTTCCTCAGCTTGGTTTTAGTTTTCCTGTTACAACCACTGGAGGTGTTACAACCCTATTTCCTTGCACTGTTGTGGGACTTATCGGTAAATAGTACTCCCAAACTAAAACCGCGACACTTATTTTGGATCGGAGGGAGTAAAATATTCTATACGACGGTCATATCTGTGTACGATACCCGAGAACCGTGTGTGCACCCGCATCATGTCATATAAGGAAGGGCTCGAAGCATATAAGGCAAATACCCTATGGGTATATGTGCCAGAAATCAATCAAGAAGTCATTCCATTAAATCAAGGAGGTGTACTTGAAAGGGCATGTCTCTCTACAAATGGTTTTGGTGTTGATGACAATGCGTTTGCGGACTAACTGTGTGCATTGAGCATTTTAGAGATTCATATCCATGGCACAAGACAGTTTGATTCCCCTCGATTAGGAAAAGAGCGAACACAAGTTTTCTAGCGTTTCTTTTCTTTTGATTTGAGTCGTAGGATCCGTACTATTAAGAGGGGGTATGCACTGGAAGGTATGGATAGATTCGACACGTACACTTATTATACGCACCCACAACACCTTTCCCGCCTTTGGAGCTCTCCTCCTATTGTGTTCTGCCTTCTGTATGGTAATTGACGGTAGTACCGCTCGGCACCACGGTAGTACCGCTTGGGCGGTAGTTCCGCTGGTGTGTCGTAATTACTAACGGGAGGTATCTATTACCCTCCAGGAATTCGCGGTAGTACCGCTTGTGCGGTACTTCCGCTAGAGTACGACGCATACTATCGTGGATTTCTCTGTTACCCATTCTGGAATCCGTGGTAGTAACGCTTGCTCCTAGCTGTAGTACCGCTTGGGCGGTACGTCAGTTGGATTACCGTGCGTACTACCATGAAGGTTTCTGTTACCCTATAGCTAATTTGCGGAAGTACCGCTTGTTAGTGGTGGTAGTACCGCTCCGGCAGTACTACCGCTCCAATTCCGCGTCGGTCTAATGTGGGTCTCGGCAACTACCTCTGCGCTTAGCAGTATGATGTGGCTTGAGACTGCGTCGTATTTCCCCAAAGAGGAAGGGATGATGCAGCACAGCGATAGTAAGTATTTCCCCCAGTTATGAAACCAAGGTAT
>CBMN010767214.1:0-13018 GCA_000582825.1 Hordeum pubiflorum
AACGCCACCACTGATTTTTAACTGTGGCGCCATATTGCTGGCGTAGGGTGCCTATGCTAGCAATGCCCTTTTTGCCACGCCATAGCTAGGTTTTTCTGCACTAGTGATATGTGGGGTCAGCGTGGGCTGGATCTGACATGTCAGACGCACCCGGGCCTCCCCATATCCGCCACAAATTTGGGCCGGATATGATGTGTGTGAGTCAACCTGGGCGTTTGAAGCCGGTATAAGGGGTCCGTCTAGGTCTTTTTTCTTGACCGGCTAGTGACCGGACCGTCTGTCCTGTTGTATATGGGGGGCTTGGGTGTCCAAGTGCAGATGCTCTTAGGTTGCATAACACAGAGGGTGAGGTACAATCCAAGTACATAAATACAATCAAACACGGCAATGTGTTCTTCTTGAAAAAGACATGGAGCAAAAAATCTAAGGGCATCTTTGACGCCTTGCCGGAAAACGTTCGCAAACATCTGGATTGACGAGCTCAGATCATTTTTGCCATCCAGCAGGCGAATCTATGTGTCCAAGTTCCTGCAAATCAGATGGAAGCTTGGGTTAGGGGAGTTCGCACCTCTTGTAGGACTCCGACACCCCCGACAAATCCAAATTCCACCCGGAGTCTGCGTCTTTCTCAGTACCCTGATGTGTATCCGCTCCTTCCTAGGTCTACGCTGCCGCCTACGACACCGCCCGCCCGCCCATGCCTTATAGGAAGTCCGCCATTGCACCCCGGGCACCACGCATACACCACCCCTGCCCCGCCTTGTTCGATCCCTGCATATGTAGCCTCCTCACTGCAATAACCGTCCACACCGGACAACACATCCACAAGTGTTTGACCAAATGCCAAAGCCAAAGTGTTCACAATGTTTTCCTTACTTTGATATTTCAAAGCAACCGGACGACGAGTACTTCTAAAACAACTTCATGGAGTCATCCTTGTCAGATGAGGAGGATGAATATGAGGATGAAACGACGATGATACAGGCAGTCCTAGCAGACACAAACTTCTGATGAGCATATCTAGAATTTCAAGGGGCCGATCGAAGGAAATCGAACGTTGAATAGGAGAGAGCACATGGGCATTTGATGCTAATGGATGACTACTTTGACCCCGATGCCCTATTCACGGACAATTTTCGTCGGCGCTTTACGATGAAGAAAATTGTTTTCGACCGCCTCTACTATGGTGTTCGGTCATATGATTACTGCTTCATCTTGAAGATGTCATAGGGGAAATTGGATTTTATAGTTACCAAATGTGCATGGATGCATTGAGGATGCTCTCCTATGTCACAACCACTGATTCATGGGATGAGTAACTCTAGATATATGAAAGCATCTGCGGAGTTGCCATTATTAGGTTTGCTACTGTGATGGTCAAGGTGTTTGGACCGTGGTACTTCAGAGAATGAATTATGGCAGACACCGAAAGACTTATGGTAACATCCAAAGCAAGAGAGTGGTCACGCATGCTCAGATCCCTTGATTGCATGCATTGGAGATGGACTGCCCATATGTTCTACAAGGGCAATATCAAGGCCATGTTAAGAAGCCCACCATCATTCTTGAAGAAGATGGATGATAAAACCTCTCGATTTGACACACTTTATTTGGCATATGCCCGGGGCTCACAGTGACATCAATATGTTGCAGCAGTCTACATTGTTTGCTAGGTTGACTGAGGGACAAGCTCCACCTAGCAACTAAACTGTCAATGGTCATGACTACAATATGCGCTACTATCTGGTTACCGGTATCTATCCTCCATGGGCAAGATTCGTCAATACCATCTCTGAGCTAGTTGGTCAGAAAAGAGTCCACTTTGCCCAAAGACAAGGAGGTAGAAATGATATGGGGAGAGCATTTGAAAGCTCCAAGACAATTTCGCAGTTGTTCAAGGACCTGTAAAATATGGGATCTAGGGACCTTGTGGGAGCCGATGACAACTTATGTCATCATGAACAGCATGATTGTGGAGGACGGGGGAAGGAGTTTTCAGAGGTCTAAATTTTGGGAATATGGGTGATCCTTTCCAGTTTCCAGCCCAAAATTCGGTCCAAAATCTAGCTACGTTTGAGGAGTTTGTCCAAATGCATCAACATATTCGGGATCGAGCAACTCATGAGCAGCTTAAGAATGATCTGGTTAAGTATCTGCGGGCAGTTAAACGGAACAACTAGAACATAAGTTGAATTCAAGTTTGACTATTTTATTTGAAAACTTAATGTTTGCATTATTATATTTAAAGTTGAACTAGTGTTGAATTTGACTATTTTCACTACTCCAAGAATTGTGCTTATCTATAGTTATTTTGGGGTGTTCAGACTTAAAAAAACGAAAACAGGGTGGAGACGTGCATATGCTTGCATAGGATTTGATGGCCGACTCTAGTATGTGTGTCCACAGATGCGTCCGAACGCGTCCACGAACGAATATTGAGTTCAATTCGAGACGACGTTGGATATGCGCTAACAGACATCTTGTTGTCGCCAGACTATTATCCAACGGTTGTGAAGACATTATCTTTCAAGAGCTCCAAAGGGAGTTTGTAAAGCATCTACCTCAGAACTCACAATAGAGATCATTATAACAACTTAGCAAGGCATCGTGACAAGATCACACGGTTAATACAAGAACAAACTACGTTTTTTGTGCATTAAAATATTTTCTAAATAACACCCTTTTTGATACTTTTCAAATAACTTTGATGTTGCCGAATAGCAACTAACTATTGTTTTTGTTATTTTTTTTTCATAGTGGAACCCCACCACAAGTTATGTAGTTGTATGGAAAAAATAACTCATGTGTTAGGATACTTCGTAGAAAATATATGATTAAATTGGCACCATTGTCTGGGTGTCATCAATCATATTAATTTTTGTTCGCAAGTCCATGAACATCTTGTTCAATGAGCAATTACAAATTTAAACTCTTTACAGTTCTATGAAATTACAAGAATATATCATAGGTGTCTTTGGAGAATGTTTTTAGATTTATTGTCCCCATGGCTCACATAGATTTCAAACGAGAAAATCCAAAGGTAACAGAAGTATTAAATGTTGTCAAAATAATGATTATAGTGTACGAATCTACGACTTTACGATCGAAACTAACCCCTTTGATTATACGATTTTTGTTCATAGAATATACGTTTCTACGATCGTGATAGTTAACATTCTACGATTTACTATCCTATCATCGGAGCTCCGATCCAATTCAAAATCGTGATATGGACAACCATAATGTGTTTGGGTAACTGATAAACCCATGACCTTCAATGGATTAAAGTGAGGCAATTCTCAAGCTTAAAACGTTTTCTTCTCATTCTTTCACTAGTGATAGAGAAGATATATCCCCATCTAGTTACCGATCTATAACATTTGGCATAGTATACTAGATTAAGGGTAAATAACACTTTAGCAACTCACAATTACATTATTTGCTTAGCACGTGCTACATGATTAACGATGGACATTAGCTATGTGATCTATCAACTATGACCGTTAATTTTGGTTCCTACACTATAAAACATGATATGCATATCTTTATAACTTTAAATGTGGTTAGATTTAATTTCCCCCCAACTCAATGCAGTTAGACCGACGATATGGTTGTGAGATCTAGCACGAGCCAACACAAAAAGGTGAAAACAAAAGAAAAATAATGAAAAGCATATGGATATTAATTGAAAAAAAAATCTGAACAGAAAAAACACCATACAAGCAGATTTAAAAAAAAAAATCAACATATGTTACCAAGAGAATGTGAATGCTAGAAAAAATGCTATAAAATTAAAGGCCTAATAACATATAGAATGTTATGGAAAAGTCAACAAAAAGTCCTAGACAATTTCAAAACATTCATGGAAAATCCCCATATTTCATGATTTTCCATGGATATTCATGAACTTATTACATCAATATTTTTTTTTAAATATTTCAATATTTTGTCAAATTCCTGATTTGGCTCGAAGCTTTTATTTTAAAATTAATTCCCTATTTATGTACAATTGTTAGTTTTCATTCTCCTAAACTTATTTTTCTTTTTTATGGTTGGGCTACAAACTTTGAAAATCCCATGATGTTCTAATAAAACCCCTTCAAGTGGGCGGGGACCAAGTTTTTAGAAGTTGAGCGGTTTCGTCTCTAGAGTTTCGTTGTCAAAATTGCTGTAGACAACCAGCAAGGGACTTTTGTAGTGACATTTTGTAGTTTGAATCATTGTTTGGTTCATGATTTTGGTACTACCTCCATTCAAGTTAGAGCTTCTCTGGCCGATCCTCCAAACTTCAGCTCCTTATATGCCTCCTTATACTTAACTCCTTATAATTCAATAAGTTAAATGGTGGTCGGACCTAACTGAACTCATATATTTCACCCCGTCAAATTTCTTTGATCAATTCTTCTAGCCCTTGTCACATACATTTCAAATAACTGCATGATATTTCATCAATCATTCAAATGATTTAAATTGGACATACAAAACAAATCAGCCATAAACATACATATAGTTCATCGAATTGAATAACTCAAATTAAAACATGCATATAGTTCATCCAAAAGGCACCACACCGATCCAGCATCATTTAAAATCACCACAACATAGCATGTCTTATGTCATGGATCAAGTCCTACCAAATGCATATTACACGAACTAGAGCACTTTCGTGCTCATCACCACCACCATCACCTCTATGGACACGACCACCATCACCCCCACGGCCACCACCATCACTGCCGGTAGAGACTTCCAATTGGTCCATGATCTCTAAACGAGTGAGCTCCCAATACTTCCTTTCTTTGACCTCCACTTCTCATCCTCCAAGGACTTGAGCTCGTTCCACGTTGGCGCCTTCTCTTCTTTGCGTTCGTCTGCCAATGCTTTCTTGGTCTCAATCATAGAATAAAGCTCCTCCTTGTAGGCACCGATGTCTCACGATTCTTCCTCTATTTTGCAAGCTTTGCTCCAACCGGCCTATCGTAAGGATTTTCTTCCTCCTCGTCATCGGCTTCAACAAGTATGCTAATCTGTGTTCTCTTCGATGTGGTCTCAAAGTTCCCCGGATCCACTTCTCATTGTCAACTACTACCTTGCAGCAATGATGCAATGTGAACGCCTTGATGTGTTGGCTTGTATAGGTCTTGGATGGCAGGCACATACTCCATGATTGGCACCCACCTCGATGATGCATGGTTGACTTGATCAAATACAACCGGACCAACGATTGCATTGCTTTTGGATGGTGTTCCAATGGTGTCCAAAAGAGTCTTGAATGTTGTTGGATGGGACGATCATGGTGTTGCAATAGTAGTCTGCAATCTTACACCAAAATCTCTCCTTCGTTTGATTCGTGCCAACCGATGCAGCAAGCAAGGCACAAATAAGTATATTCGTCTTGTGAATAGTTTTGTGTCCTTGATCTCTTGTTTCTTGCTTGAGTATCCACGGGATCATCGACCTCCTCGACTTCGGGATCATCGTTCTCCTCAGTATCTTCTTGTTGAGCATACCTCGCACTATCATAATCATGATCGTCGAGGTCTTCGATGTTTGACTCATGCAATTGAGACACGAAGCTCATAAACCCCACAACCGCCAACCATAACCAATGTGTCGGCGGAGAAACAAAAGGCATTTTTTTACCTCTTAGGCATATTATCAAGCACTTGACGACCATGGTCCTCGGCCAAATATTTATAGCAATTTCATTAGTTTTTGTAAAAAGACGGTCAAGCATTCGTTTTGTAAATGGCCTTGCAAATCTCAACGGAGAGAAAGTACCTTTCTCGACTTCTCGTTGAAACAAGGAGAGCTTAGCTGCGTGCACGATACGAGCGTGAAGCAGAAGTTTCTGGAATATCCCCTCTCATCGTTTGCATCACCGCCCTTTTTTCAGTTGCGTGTAGGCCAAAAACCTTGGCAAAGTTTCATGTACGTAGGCATGTAGCTCCCTGTTCGGGAGCGACACGTGCGAGGTGGGAGCCGTCTCGCCATGGGCCATGGTACGCTTGGCGCGCCCGGCGGCGCAAAGTTGACGGAGTTCACGTGGCTGCATGGGCCAGTGCCCTAATTCGATTCTGTGACGACGTATGTAGACCGTAGCTTGGTAGAAACGTACGCGTAGGTTCAGTGAACGGCGGCGGTTCGTTTGTGTGCGTGCATGGTTCCGTCATCGTCCGTTGCCGAAGGTAATAAAGCGTCGTGGACTCTCGCTGCATCTGTTGGCTCACCCCCTAGAAGCAGGCATGAATCAAGTACTGCGTGCGTGTACCCTTCCTTTGGTGCCAAACTTAAACGGGACGAGGGTACGAGATCATGTGTAGAAGCCGTGTTTTGACGCTGAGATTTGAAGAGTCACGCATGCATGCAAATATACGGGAGTTTCAGTTCAAAGAACAATGTCAAACCACAGCGGCATGTTCTTGTCCAGTTCGAAGAACCTTTCTTGTCCATAGTTTCTACTGTGTGCATATGGACACCAGCTGACATGCATACTAGACGCCCCATAAAACGGAACAAATAAAAATTGCTAGTGAGCCTATGGGTCGACGCGTTGGAGTTGACCTGACCAGCCCAACGATCGAGCCGCCACTCGTTGGTCGATCAACGTTGTATGTTCGCAGGTCAGTCCAAACAAGGACCAGGTGCTTGCTGGGAGCGCGGGAGATCATGTACTAATCGTCGCCAAGAACGCCGAAGGAGACAAACGACACCATTTTCCAGGACCATGCATGCATGAACACTCCCACCAATCGAGCGGAGAGGCAGGGTAGTTAAACCGCCGGGCCGGGCCGTCGCCTACCGGCCCGGCCAGCCAGCGAGGTACGTCGCGCGTGGCGCCGTGCATGCGCGCGACGACGACGAGCCGCCCGCCTCCTTCGGGCGCGGCGCACAGGGCACATGCACGCCGCGCGCTGCCCAGCCGGGCAGTGGGGCGCCGCCCGCGCTGCACGACAGGCTACTTGGTCTGGTCGCCCGGCCGGGCCAATAATCCCCAGGGGTTTCCCACGCACCAAACCGACAGATCCGATCCCGTGCCTCGTGGCCTGTCTGTCGCTCCGGTTGACGCCTTCGCCTCAGCAGAGCAGAGCTTCCATGAACTTTCCCCGGAGGAAGGTGAGTTCGACCGATAGCCCGATGCACACGCCAGCCACGGTGGTTGCAGAGGGGGTGCGTGGTAGAGATCTTGTCGCCGGCGCGTCGGGCCGGAGGGCGGCAGAGGGAATCCTTGGACGGCAGGCCGGCCGCGGATCTCAACGTGGTCATATGCGTTCAGGGGGTATATTACTCGCGGGATGATTGGCCTGCGCGTCCGTGCACCGTAAGCATCGAGTTGTGCTGTCGCTCGTATTAGTGGTATAGCATGGTTCTAGGTGCTGGGCTTGCTGGTTTTGTTTCAGCGAGGTTTAAGTAATGCTGAGTCCCGTTGATCTCGGAAAAATGGCGCCAGTACCGTGCAAGTTTTGTACGGCTCGAAATGGAATAGAGGCCAGTGGCACCACTGCATGGGTTGACTTGCCTACCCAACGGTGCTCGATGCATTGTGTCAGTCTGTCAGGTGGGCAATTGTTCTAATTTTCTTGTCCCTCTGGAATAATTTTTCAACTTAGTTAAATATAATGTTGTTACTACACTAACCTGATGTAGTACCAAGAATGTGCTTAATAATGTAGAGCAAATATCACGACACCGCAACTATTATGGCTAGGGTTTCAAAATACCAAACTGTTACAAAATTATCATAAAATCACAAGTTTTAGGTTAAGTTATTTCACACAATCAAAAAAAATAGATTAGGATATTTGACACTATTTCTGACACTAAAGACCCACTAGTTGGCCCACCACGTGGAAAAATATTGATTTCGCCTCGGGCGGACCACCTTGAAACCGGCCGGACCAATGCGAGAAAACTTCTTGCTACTTTGAATTTTGGGCCAATTCTGAGCAAAGTTGTATCTGGAAAGGATAAACTGAAGTTTCTCTCGATCTGTTAAGCCAAATGAATTCGAAATTAGAATTCTCTACCAATTTTGTTGAGCTTCTAGAATTTTTCAAAATTTCCCAAGTAGTTAAGATTTAAGCCAAAATTATAGCTATAAATAAAAACAAAAGTTTCTCTTGATTTGTTGAGCCAAATGACTTGAAAAATTAACATATGCTCAGTTAAAGGTTGTTGATTACTGAAATTTTCAGGAATTGTCGGGGGTACTTTGAATTTCCAGAAAAATTGGACAAGATTTTAGCCATTTGCTAAAAAAGTGGTAGAAGTATTCTTTTCGCCATTCAGGAAAACATCTTAATTCGGGGCAGGCTCAAGGCAGTCCGTAAAAAATAAACCACGGGAAGTCACTCTTTTGCCACGTGGCGACTGTCTTGTCGGTCCAGAGTGTCAGAAACAATGTCAAAACTCAAATGTCCTAATATGGAAGTTTGAGTTCTATGAGCAAACGTCATATTATGCTCCCGAGCTCATTTTAGCTTGGGGTGAACAGTAAAATCCAAAATAAATGAAAAACATTTCAGAAAATTCTGATTTTTTTTGTATGCGAACATTGACAAAAGTTCTCAGTGCTTGCAAAATTTCATCAAATAATAACATTGGTAGAAGTCGTGAAAAAAATCAGTACTCCAAAATCGAAAATAACAATTTTGGAGCATCAATTTTGTTTTTTTTCTACGACTTCCACTAATGTTATTTTGTAATGAAATTTTGTGAGCACTGAGCACTTTTGTCAATGTTTGCATCCCAAAAAAATCAGAATTTTTTGAACTTATTTTGAAACTTTTTTGGAGGTACTGTTCACCCGAGCTCATTTGAGCTGGGGCTCAAAAACACCACGTCTTTCTATGAGACAAGTTACCACCAAGATTGTGATCTTTGGTAAAACTCTATTGGTTGTGGTTCTCGCAAAAAAAAAGTTATGCTTTTATGATAATTTCTCTAACACATAAGATAATTGCCCCAAGTTCATTTACTGCGAATAAAACCAACACATATTGCTTGACAATCTTATTTTTGTGTGTCAGAGTCACCGAGTGGCCTCGAACCACATCCACCAGCGCCTTGCGGGTTTGAGCAGGCAATGACATGGACGAAGCAAGATGCCGATCTGGATATCTAAACTAGAATGTGTCCGTTAAAATACGCCCGTCTACGTGTGTGGCCAGACGGGGAAGCTTCAGGCATTCGTCTCTGATTAGGATCATTTTTAAATATGTTGCGATGACTAAATGGCCAATCTAAGCAGTATATAAAAGGCAAGGGTAGGAGTCAGCATATGGATGAGAGGCCACGAGGAAAATATGACATGTTCCTAGTTTGCTACTCTGCCAGCACTGCAGAAGGTTCTAGTTTAGTTTATGGAAACAAAGAATCGTTTTGTCCAGCCAATCGTGCCTCCATTTGAATTGAATGCCATACTGCCTACTGCTTGAACTAAAACCACAACATTTATTATGAAACGTAGTGAGTACTCCACTAACTTAAACAAGTAGCCGAGGTGATATCGTCAGACATTTCCATGGTCGAGTTGAGTGCATTGCTCCGCCAAACCGAATTAGTACCGTATCGTTTTTTTTCTTTTTGATTTTTTGTCCGGTTTTCCGTTAATTAACTGGACATCTTTTTATTTCTTAATTAATCAACGGGGCAAATCTTTTGCCTCCGTTTTGAAAAAAGTAATACTGATTTTGACAACCACAGTTCTATATCCTGTTTTTTAGCCGTTTCTTCTTGTTCTTGGTTACTAGGTTGATTGGCTCCTTGTCCTTTGGCCTGTTGTAAAGATCTTAGTCAGTTCTTCAGATAGTTTAATTAGCCTCGCAGTATTTTATTACTGAGATTCCTTCTAATGAACTCTTGTTCTGATAATATACCGTTTTTTTTCCCGTGCTGTGAACTAGAGAGAAGACGCTCATGATGCTAGCAGGGAAGTATTTGTACTGCTGCCAGTGACACAATTGGCATATACGCAACGGCGTTTTTCTCCAAGAACTCGTATGAAAGATGCCATGTTTTCATTATGTTACGGAAACCGCGTTTCAGATGTGCGCATCTAGATGTTCCATCGATTAGATTTCGATTTCGAAAGGTGTACTGCGTCCCTGGCAATATCTAGACATATCGCGAAATGCATGATTGCGTTCGTGTACCAGCACGTCCAGCACACATCCAAATATGCAAATTGAACAACCATCGGGTGCTCTTTCAACAGTGTTTTCCAATAATGTGGACGAAGCAAAAAAAAACAATCCAATAATGTTGGCGAGCTTGCAAATCGACCTGTTCGTTGGAAAACAATAGCTTTGTGGAGGATCTTACTATCCTTGATTGTGCGATCCCTTTGTCATGCGTAGGTCTCAATCATCTCCTTCGTGCAAATCGAAGAAATAGTGTAGGCGAGACACCAAATATCGTCGAATTATTAACTAGGACGCACACCGGCGGAGACAGAAATGCACGATCGCAATCAGGTACGTTCCAGCGGAATAGAGCTGTGAATCAAACCAATTCAAATTACACCCATTTGGATGTATCCAACGTCCAAGACGGGGACAGACAGCCTGGTGCATGCATGAGGGGCACCACTACTATCAGGCAAAAAGTGCATGCCAAGGTGCAGCGCAGGTGACCCAGCAAAATGAAAAAGTTCAGTGCAAGTGCTGCAACATGCATGAAACCAACAGTTCTTTTCGGTGTGCATGAATCCAACATGATGCATCCAATTGTCCTTGCTGTGGTTGCGACTTGCGACCGATCTGTGATAATAACTTGGCGGAATCCAAGGACACCATCCAGGCTGGAAAGCCGGCCAACAAATAGGGAGGCCACCGAGAGAGAAAGAGAGAAGATGTCCGGGACAGAATGCAGCGCGACAGATCTGGCGTTTTCCTCAGAGGAAGAAAAACCACGTGTTTATTTCTCCCTCGCAGTCCTGGCAATGGCGATGTTTCCACATCATTACCTTGTTCAAGGCATTGTTTGGACATGCTCAGACTAGTTTTTCAGGATGAAATCCTAGAATCTGGCCTTGGATGGTTGGATACGGCGACGGCGACGCTTGAGCATCGCTCCCTTCCTGAAGGCGTTGCGCCTGAAAGCGTTGCTGTTGAAGAACTTCGTCGTTCGTGTGATGTCACAAGATGGTGGGTGCGAATATTGTCATTATTGTAGTTTGCTCATCGACGATCTGATCGCTTTTTTTTTCTTTTCTTCGGCCTCCCATAGCTTTTGTCTTATATGACTTTGCTATTTGCCGACGTGTTTTTGTGTGTGTTGGTGTTGGCTGTGTGCATCCTAGCTATGCAGAGGCCGGGTGTGTACTCATTGTATTTGTATCTTCTTGATGCTTTATTTTGAATCAATAAAATCCACCCTTTATCGGAAAAAAAAAATCTCCCTCGCTGTACCATGGCCTGCATTATGCGTTCAAGTTGCAGATAGACGACAAGCTTGTGTGGCACTTAGGGTTATTCCTAGAACAGGCACAAGCGGAGTGTTGACATCAGAATATGACATGACAGAAAATGCAATTAAGACGGACTCAAATGAAAATAGTTTTCGACATGAAAAGTCTTCGTATTGTTTAATGGACGATTTTGATATCTGAATAATCTTCATCCGAGGTCGTATGCAAAAGAGACAGCCAAAACAAGTCGTTGCATCAGCAGGTTTCAGGATGGACGGATAATCCACACTGATAGCCAGACGTCCGGTGATAGTGTCCTGGACTAGGGGTTGCTCGACACATTGGCTCCCGGCTATATGGGCCAGACCGAGGATTCCTAAGATAATCAACCAATGGGTTACGTTCGTCGGGCCAAGGATACCCAAGATGGAAGGTTTCGAAGGCTTGGCGCATACTCAAGACTTAGAGGTCGTCTTCGTCACGATTACCCTAGATGTAACTGTCCTATGTGTAAACCCTAGGCACACCCGATATCTATATAAGCCGAGAGGTGAGGACCGTAGACGGTGACTCTCTTATAAACACACGATCTCGTGGTAGATCAACATGTAACTTATACTCCCTCCAAATCAATACAATCAAGCATGATGTAGGGTATTATCTCTTTGAGAGAGTCCGAACCTGTGTAAATCCATGTGTCACCTATTACCATCGTGCCAAGATTACCAACTCGGGGCCCACTACCAAGATCTGCTGGATTTGACTCCACCAATTGTGGCACATACATATCCCTTTGAGTAGTCAAAGCGGTTCGATCGCGCCCCTCTAGATCGATGATCGAGTCGGCTGCGGCATGAACTTTTTGTGGGGCAGATCTTCACTTCGACAGCGTCACCCTCTTCGCGGACTCGACCGGCCACCTCGGCCAGTTTAAGAACTTTGCCCTAGGACGGATCGTCAGATTCAGTAACCTAGAGTACGTTGCGGATTCTCGCGGCGAGCTTGCCTTCTCCAACTGGGCGTCAGACCAGATTGAGGAGCACAATGACCTACCCCGCCAAACCTCGGAGTCAATCATGGCGTTGGATGACGGTACAATCCATACCTCGGATCTGGACTTGAACCATGATCCGAGCACAACCTCTGATGACCAGACATCCAGTCTGGTTCCGACAAAGAACCCAGCTCCATGTCAGATTGGACATCGGTAAAACTCCCACTGGTCTCGGTGCTCAATCGGACCACGGATGAAAGCGATAATTTTTTTGAATGAGATGTTAGATCAGATTCAGGAACTCGTGATCCCGGATGATCAAAACTTGATTTATGATCGGATTTGGAAAAAACCAGGATAGGTCGAAATTTTTGACCGACCCACCACCCATCTAGTCGCCAACGTCGAAGATTTACCTCCCTTGCAAGCATTCGAGGAGACAACCGATATGGATGGTGACATGGGAGAGTCCTCGGACAATGCACCATCGGCCTTCAAGAATACAGGTCGATGGGTCACAACATCCACGTACGACGTCTACATGGTGGACACCGCCAAGAACGGGGGAGGAGACAGTCCCAAAAAAATAGTGGTGACTGTTGGAAATATGCCCT
>CBMN010767223.1:0-10059 GCA_000582825.1 Hordeum pubiflorum
TATCTAGGGTTTACACAATGTCGGTTACACCAGGAGAAGAATATGTCAAACTCATCATCAGGTTCTTGGAGTACACGTCACGGTCTTGGGAGATTTCCATCTTGGTTGTTGCGTCGCAGTCTTCGGGCCTTCATTGATAACGACAAAGTGGCCCACTGTTCGGCCCATAGAAATAGGCCGGCANCCCGAGGACCCCTTAATCCAGGTCTCCCTCAGCCTCGCCGCGGCAGTGGACGGCCGGGACGGGGAAGGGCCGCCGCGTGGGGAGGACGGCCGGGATGTGGAAGCGTCGGCGCGAGGGAGAGAGTGAAGAGTGAGAGAGTGAGGGGCGCAAGGAAGAAGAAAAATGAGAAAAATGGATAAAGTACGACTTAGGAGTAGCGCGTGTGGGGGAAAGACACTACTGCTAAGTTGGGCAAGGGAGAGGTGGGCCTGGGCTAGCCACAGTAGCAGCGCCGGCCCACGACCGACGCTACTGCTAATAGGATGCTACTGTGGCTAGCACGTGTGCGTACGGTGTGCCTCAACTATTAGTAGCGCTTGTTACATGAACACAGGCTACTGGTATATATTACCAGTAGCGTTTGTTTTAAACCAACGCTACTACTAATTAACGGTAGCGTCTGTAATTTTTCCATCGCTACTGCTAATATTCTACCTGTAAGCTTTTTCCTAGTAGTGCTTGCATGCATAGAACTGTGCCACACGGCCCTGCGGGATTTTCCTATAAATTATTGATATAACAGATGGGTTAAATCCCAATAAGGCCCGGTTCTTTTGACCCGATTATGGCGATTCTGGGTCTGGAAAATCAAAAGCTAAAAAGAACTCGTTTTGATTCTACAGAATCGTGAGAATCAAACCATAATCGATAGTGCAACTGAGAAGCAGCGGTTCGGGTCGATTCTGGCGATTCTAGAGCTCCCACAAAAGAAAACGTTTGGGTTTTGAGACACTACCCCTATTCCAACACGAAATTACGGGCAAAATGCCATCCCACAGCCAAACCGACCCCCCCGCGGCTCCCAATTCTACCACGGGGGGTGCATACCGTTCATCGCGTAATTCGATAGCGCCCTTTCGACTTGGTCTTGGCTACTCGGCTGCACGACAGCCCGCAAAAAGACAAGCAAAGATGTCAACAGGCAAATGGTACAGCCATACCCATAACCTATCATCGGCTGCCTGTCTGAACGGACATGGCTAGCCACGTAACGGTTGCAGCATCGCCCAGCAACGCCCGTCGTCCTTGGAAACCAAACTAAGATAAGAGTTCCCGATGGTAGCGAAACGTTTGACCTTGTGTGCCGCGGCCGTCGTGTCATGCCGCGTCACCTCTCCTCTCTAATCCACAACTTTTCTCCGAAGTTGACGCACACGGTAGCCTTTGCCTTGAAGCTAATATGGATCTCCCTCTTCTTCCCCCAATCCGGCATGTCCATGGAAACGGAAACGGAAACGGATGGATGAAAAATAATTAAGGTATATAAACGGTGTGCCCACCCATGATCACGAGCAACGCACACACAAGAGCTTCCGAGTACGTGTTGGCTCACGGCGGGAGCCGTCATGGCGGCCACGACGAGCTTGCTTAAATAAATCTGCGAGAGAGATCACGTCGTACGTGTCCGAACCACGAGCACGCATCATACTGTAGTGTATCGACCCACTTTCCTAGCATTATTAATACTGGTACTAGTGATTAAGACTAAGAAATTGGACGTAGAGTGACACGTACGCCTACGTCGCAGCGCCAGTGCCCGGATTAATTAGCGAGCAGCGATCACTACTGCTCCTACGATCGCTTCCAAGATCCGGCGTCCCGATTAGCCATGATTCGGTGGACACAGTGTGGGTTGACAAGGAGCGTCCGTCCGGGGCAGACACAACAGATCGCCGATCTCATCTCGGAGCAGCGTGATCACAGCCTGGATGATTTGGACGGGCCGAGATCGATCGCCATGTTTTCAACAACAAAATACTATACTGTACTATGTATACATGTCAATCGTCAAGTTCATCAATCAAAGAGGAAAACATTTCAATCGCCATGGACAGTCAGAGAGAGTACTGATCTGATCAGCTCCGCTCTGCGTTATAAATGTGGTGATCCCTGACGCGGCCGCAGATGAACAGGAGCAAGAGCGCAGTCGCAGTGAATGGCGCTGCGCTGCCTGTCTGATGTACGCCCGCGTAGAATCAGTCCACCATCTTTGCTCGTGATGACGGACGGGGGAGGCTCCTACAACAGATACGGCGGAGCCCTCGTCGGCGAGCACAGCACCGTGTGCTGTGTATTGTGTGCCCCAGCCAGCCAGAGCCAGAGGCAGAGCCAGTGCCGTCCCCGTCTCCGGGCCCGGCCACTCATCCATCCACCCAACCCAACAGCTAAAAAGCCACCCACAAATCCCAAATCCCAGCCCCATTCAACAACTTGCTTGTTCCTTCTGTCCATGTCCTCTTTGCCCGCTCCGGCTCAAAACAAGCAACAACAATCCCGGCTCCTGGCCTTCTCCAAGTGGCAACATAGCCAGAGATGTTCAATTATGTGCCTACTAGTTCAATTATCATCATCATCATCACCACCATCACCAGTGTGTTTAGATGTGCAGGAACCACAATCATCCATTCAGTGGGCGGGGCAACACAATGGAGGATCTTAACAATGGTATTTATAGGCTAGAATTATATATATAATGGCAATACAAATGATACTATTACACATCTTCAATGCAATCCCCTCTCATTTGAGGGAGAATGGATAGGAAGGCTGGCTGAGGAAGGATTCATGTACCGCGCCGCGCTATGTACCTACCGATCGATCTTGCTAGTAGCTTGGCAGAAGAAAGGAGACGATGATGGTCTAGCTACCTTCGCACGGCCGGCCGCGCTCCCTTTCTTGTTCAAAATAATCATGGATGGATGGGAATTAGAAGCTAAGACACTACTAAGGGCCCAACATTGTTAGGTTGAATCTCAGAGTGCTTCCATGGATGGACCATGGACGGCAAGCATGGCTGACTGACTTCCTCTAAGGCTCTGCTTCTCCTCCTCCCTATGTACAGCGGGGGTCGTCGAGGCGTTCGGTAGTCGGATCGAGCTTCTTTCCCCGGTGGTCATGTCAAAGCTCCATCTTCATGTGGACCGTCTGCAACGAGCCTGAACAGCAAGAACAAATTTAGCATCCGGATCTTTTGTTGAGCTGGTTGAAAGTGATGTGAATTTTCAGAAATTCAGGTTGAAAACTGAAACTGGATTTTGGCTCACCGTCGTAGCTGTTGGAGGAGGTGGCGATCTCCTGGCTCTGCCCCATGTCCATCTGAACCACGCTCTGCAGATCTTGCCAGAAAGCCCCAACCTGTAGCACGATTACCATCACAAATTGTTCGTCATCAACGACATCCGAACATCGTAAGAGCTCAAAATTCATGGCCGCTCATGGTTACCTGAGAGGCGGCGTCGCTGAGGAAGTGCTGCTGCTGCTGCTGCGAACCCATGGGCCGGCAGAAGGCCTGGTGGAGCGGGTGCATGGCGCCATGATCGTCGCCCATGCCACCGTCGGACATGCCGCAGCCGCCGAGAGGGTCGCTGTTCCCCTGGCCCATGTAGGGGAGCGGCGCGCCCGACGCCTCCAGCGGGAAATGCGACGAGCCCTGCTGCAGCTGCCCACATGACTGCTGCTGCTGCTGCTGCATCTGCGATCACAAGCAAAATCGGCATGCATACATACGAGTGAGTATGGTCAGAGAGCAGGAGCCGGATGTGGCAATGGGAGCACGTATGTATATAGATGGTCTGTCCTCACATCTTTGGCAAGGAGGCTGGGCAGATTGTTGAAGTCCAGCTGCGGGTTCACCGTGGCCAGCTTCATGGACAGGAACTGCGAGCAAAGAGTCGACGGGGACGGCAACAGGCGAGTTTTAGATGGCGATTCATGGGGTTTCTTTCTTTCATGATCGTTGTGCGTCTGTTTTTGGGTGAGGATGGGATGGGATGGGATGGATGGGCGTGTACCTCGACTTGCCGTTGCAGCGATTGCACGTAGTTGATGATCTCGTCCAGCATCACCGCCTTGCCAACCACCTGAAACAGGCAACATTTTTCCGCGTTTCAGTTCAAATCTGGGCACGCCTCGCTCTGAACCTCGCAACAATTGCGAAATGATGAGTGCGGAACTGTGGGAGTGGCACCTTGTTGCAGCCGGGCACGAGGTCCTGCAGCAGCTTCATCCTCTGGCTGATCTTCTCTCTTCTCACCTGAGCACGACGAGAAGAGAAAGCAGAGCATGAGAAATTCTGCAATGATCATCGCTCGAACACACACGGGCAATGCAAGCGAGAGGCCAGGCCAAGAATTGCTACCCTCTCGGCCAGGCTATGGCTGTCCGTGGCCTCGCCGCGCCGAGCCCGGACGTGGATGAAGTCCTTGGGCGGCTCGGGGAGCTTGGAGGTGCCGTCCTTGCCCTGCTTCTTGCCGCCGTTCTCGCTGCTGCTCTGCGCGGCCTTGCCCTTGCCGGAATTCTCCTCGGCGTCCTCCATGGACATGGACTTGCACCGCTTCGACGCCGAGTCCTCCTGCACGGCGACGACGATGATAGGCTCGTCGGGTGAGATCGACTTTTCCCGCTCGCTCCGGCGGGTCACGCGTAACCGAGCAGAATTCTGCTTGCGTACCTTGGCGAGGAGATCCTTGGCGGAGGTGGTGGACACGGAGGCGTCCTTGCCCTTCCCCTTGCTGCCGCCGGCGGCCTTCCGCTTCCTCGCATTGCTGTCGGAGGCGCCCTTGAGCGCCATCCCGGCGCCGGCCGACGCCGGATCGGACACCGACGAGTCGTCACGGGCGCTCCCGAGCTCCAGCTCCTTGAGCGCGCCGACGGGGCCGTCGTCCTGGAGGCCGAACTGCGCGCCGTAGCCGCCGCGGGCGTCGAAGCCGGAGAGCCTGGCGGCGCGCTCGGCGAAGCCCGGGTCGGCGAGGAACTGGTCGAGGGAGCCCATGGGCATCAGGTTCTCCAGCGTGGGCAGGCCGCCGGCGCCGCCCACCTGCGGCGGCGGCGGCGGCGGGTAGTGCTGGGGGTGGTGGCGGTACTGGCCCATCATGGAGAGGTTGAGCTTGGTGGGCGAGCCGAGCGGCGTGCCGGCGCCGTAGTGCCGCGGCGAGATCCCGTGGAGCGCGAGCCCCTCGGTGGCCGCCGCGGAGTTGGAGGCCGGCGACGGCGTGGAGGCCATCGCCGGGCGGCCCCCCGCGTCCATGGAGCTGTCCCAGTTGAGGTTGAGGAAGCCCGCCGTCGCCGGCGGCAGCTGGTCCGGCGGCCCGCAGTTCATCTCCGGTCCCCCCCTCGCCGGAATTCCGCAAGGATCCGCCGCCCAATCAGCCGCAGCCAATCAGCCGTCCCAGGAGCGAATGAAGAAGCCGAATTCCGAGCCCGACGGCAACGGAAGAACGCCGTGCGCGCGCGCGGACGTGCGGTGGCGTGACGGGAGGAGAGTGACGCGGGCGCCAACAGAGGAAGGAAGCGCGGCGCGAGGCGAGTGGCTTGAGCTTTCGCGAGCGAGCAGCTCCCACCAAATCCCACTACGGGCAGGCGGGGGCGGGGGTGGTGCTGAGATAAGGCAAAGGCGGGAGCTTTTGGTGTGCGTGACACCGCACCGCACGCAGGAGGCAAGTGGTGACTGGTGAGTGGGAAAGAAGCACCTAAACCAAAGCGAAAAGCTCCCACCGCAGGCGAAAAGCAGGAGATGGGACGAGGTTGCTGGAGGAGTGGTAGGGAGAGTGTGTGCCGTGCTGTGCTGTGCTGTGCTGTGCGTATGATATAGGTCCGGGGTGGCATGGGTCAGACTGGATGGGCTATGGGCGTCGTCGCCCCAGCCTTTCCTGCCATGAAACAAGGGAGGAGGAGGAGGCTGGCTGTGGCTGGAGACACAGACACCGGAGAGAGCTCGCCGACGGGGTGATGACGACGCATGAAACGTGGTGCCTATCGGCCGCGGACGCATCCGGTTAGTCCGAATTCATATAAGTGAGACGCAAACTCAGGAGGGGCTTTGCGGGAGTTTGCACCGTCGCGACGTAGAACCCCGACACCCCATCCCACTCAAATCCTTCACCCGGCCCACTTTTCTTCCGCTCTGTCACTCTTCCCCCAATCCTCGGCATCCGCAGCCTGCTTGTCCAACACCGTCGTTGTACTTCTTCGACTGTCGCCCAGCCATTGCCGGACGTCCGAGGCCTTCATCCACACGCTGTTTATCTTTGACTATTCCGTCGTACACTCGGTATCCGTCCGCAGTCAGGTACCATCCGTCCCTGCCTTCGTTGTTCATGACGGACACCACACGCCAACGGGTACTCGATCAAATGCCATTGGGCTTTTTATTACCGTCATGTTGTTTCCTAGGGCAAGCACGATGGCGGGATACTCTGTGATTAAGAATGAGATGTTGTGCGATGCGTAGAAGGTCATATCTACGGACTTTTGTAGACATGAGACAAGGGGGCTTGACCTTTTCGCAAAACGTGCATGCTTCGTTTCATGAGCCAAAGTATTTCGCGCCCTACGATTTGCACGTGATCACGAACGCAATGTGAAGTCGCTAGTCCATCAGTGATACACCGTCTTTAATTTTGTCATTAAGCTTTGTGGTGCGATTGCACGAGTGAAGATGATGTGGCCAACGGGCTCACAAACTATCAAGATCGTAAGTTTTGCATCTTGTTGCTCTATATGTTGATCAATTAATTGATTCAATTCATGTTGCAACTTGATAATTATCACGGTGTATAGTTCGGACGCGCTGTCGTATTATACCAAAGGACGGAGCATAGGTCATTTACGTCTATATGTTATCGGATGAAGCTCAAGGGGCACAAGTGTGCGAGACGACATGTGTGCATTCTGACACGAGTGTCGTTGAATTCGAAAATCTTGTAGAACATCCGGTTATCTCGGATATAATATTTACATTCGAACTATTGTTGTACTAGGGTTATTGGCATGTTATTTATGGATGAATTATGCTATTTTCTATAATTATTTGAACGTCGCGGACTTAAGAAATAAGCAGAAACAAACGTTTAGAGAACAGGGTTAGGTGACCCGTTCTCATATCCGTGTTCGCGGAGCCGTCCGGACCATGATAAATATTGTGTTTGTTTTAAGTGTCTGCGTTGGAGATCCATCTTCAACGCCCTGAATGATGCAAACATAAAGAAATGCCATTACAAACAAGCATGGCAAAATTTGGACGTAACAAATTGTTTTACGGTTGCTTGTGCCCTGTTTTTCTGAACCCGGGATATTTCCAAGTTTCCAATGGAGTGAGAAGGGGGGAGACGAAGGCGATGGTCCCTCAAGCTGTTGTTGCGTTGCCCATGGAATTGAGGGATGGATGAACCAATCATTAAATCGTGGAATGGGGGCAGAAGGGTCGCAAGGGGACAAGACCATGCGTGGTATTTTGGGTTGGATCCTACTACCGCCACCACCATCACCACCAGTTCCTCCCCTCCCCTCCTAGAGTAGCCATCCTGCAAAATAAAAATCCTCTGGCAGTATAATCATTGCCCGATTCTTTATTTCGAGCATGCAGCGGCAGCCCATTGGATGCAGCCCCCGGCGTGATTTGATTTGATTTTATTTGTATTCGTGCGTGCTCTGGGAACCAACTGTTTGAGGCTGAATGGGGTTTTCATCCCCTTCTGCTGGACGAGTTCTTTTTTTCAGTGGGTCACAAAATCATGTCTGATCTTTCTTACATTTCATTTTCCACTGACAATTGTCTCTGAAATTTCACGATCGGTCGTACAAATGCTAAGTAGCTTGTGAAGTTGCGTGTATGGAGGCGTGCGCAAACAAGATGAAAGTCCGGGTGGGCAGACGGCATGGAACACGAACGCCGAGCGTGGGAGATTTATGATTGGCCTGCGAGATTTGTTCAACAAACGTGCTCGCCAAACATAAATATTCAGTACTGTGCGGTGTACACTAATGACAGCAGTGAACCGGTCAGTAGCGTAGTGGACGCCTCACACCGGCCCACTCGCTGCTGCTGCTGCTGTTGTTGCTCCTACCGTAGAACACAATTCAGATTTATTTATTTATTGGCTTTGTGTTGGAAAAAATAGCACTACCAAAAAAGCCCCCAAAAGGGAAAATTGCACCCCGGTCCTTGAGGATTTATCCGTCTTCTTCAACATGCACATGCCGATGGCGCGTCAATTGTTGTCACGACTGGAGTTCCGCGCCGATCCCAAAATTGAAGAGTCGTATCCACGCGTGCGGCCTGGAAGCCGTCTAATTCTGCCAAGAAACACCGGCGAGTCAATCTGGAAGGACCAATGGTCCAAAAATTGAAACGACAGATGAAGGCCATCGCAAAACTGCACGGATCCTGATGCCCAAATCCATGAGACACAAGCTCGCGAGCTTGCCCCGTGGAACCGCCAAAAGCATCAACGACTAGCCATCTAGGAGGTGGGGCCGAAGAACCGAAAGGCCAACACATCGTCTCCACCTTTCCAAAACAAGGGCACTGAATACCAAACCCTAAACTCGTCGATCTGAAGAGCCAAGGAGAACACGAGGTTATGACCTCATCGACATCGTCTAGATCAGCACTGCCATGGACGCATTGCAAAATTGCTAATTTTTTCATATGCATGAGATTTTGTTGGTTCTTTAGCGAAGCACCCTGTAATTCTGACATGTGTGTATGTTAGCAATATTAAGCGTGGGTAGATATAACATTCATATCCAGACCTACCAAATCATCCTATAAAGTACGATCATGGAGTTGAAAGAAAACTCAAGTTGCAGGAAGACAAACGAACACTCCTGTAGAAGAAACAATATTTAGCATTACAACCATATTTGCAATATTTCAAAATAATTAGAGAAAAAGGACTCGAATTCGAATGAGGAAAAGGCGGGGTGAGAGAAGACGTGAGGATGAGATCCCCGAAGGAGATAAAAAGCCATGAACTCCGATTCCGTAGGTGCAGTGATCCATCTTGCGATTGACGATGCAGATCTTGTATATGAGGCCCACAAACTCCGGTCTTTTTTTGTGTTGTGATCGATCTTGCGGTTGATGGTGTCGAGCCTGCATAGGAGGTCGACAAACTTCAATTATATAGGTGCGGTGATCCATCTCGCGATGGGCGGTCTCGGTCCTGTATAGGAGGTCGACAACAATGTCGTGACCAGCCCTAAGAAGTCCATAAGAAAGGGCAAGAAGGTGGGGGAGTTGGGACTAGAAGCCAGCGGGAACACCATAATGATCTCGTATCATCAATTGGTAGTAACGCACGGGGGGTTCTCGTCATGGATATCAACCATAACGCGGGATATGAAATAGAGGGTTGGTAGATAGATATTGGGGATTGGGGAGACGATATGGTGGAGAAAATAAGGTGGGTAAGGAAGTGAAGCGCTGAAAACTATGGTCCCCTTTTTTGAGCGAGAGTTGGATACATGTGTCGGACTTTGACAACTGCCTTGCGGAAAGGTTGATTGTTTTCGTGGGACGGAGATTGGCCTTCATCAAGTGTCACGGTTGAAGGTTGGAAACAAAATGATTCATGTGAAGAAGAATTGTTGATGTGGTAGTTGTGTTGAGGTGGATAGGCTAGATGTAAGATGTAACATAGTGGGTAGAAGTCTCTTAGGTACTTCCTCTGTTTCTTTTTAGTCGACATTAACTTTTATCTAAAGTCAAGCATCTCTATTTTTACCAAACCTATAGAAAAAATATAAACATTCACAATACCGAATCAATATCATTGTATTCTTTATGAAATATAGTTTCATATTATATATATTTTGTATTGTAGATGTTGATATTTTGTAATATAAATATGGTCAAACTTTGTAAAGTTTGACTTGACACAAATCTTATACGCGGAGTAAAAAGAAACGGAATGAGTATATAGAATTCGCACATATGGATCTCCTGGGGTTTCTCTTATGCGAGTAGTCCACATCTTGGATTTACCATGCAAAAAACCTGGTCTAAATAGATGTAAAAGAACATATATGTGTATTTTTTTTAAACACAGTACAGA
>CBMN010767253.1:0-10546 GCA_000582825.1 Hordeum pubiflorum
ATACTCTACCCTCGAAAACTGTTCCGATCCCCTATACTTGTGGGTTATCAATGCCCCTGAATTAATCCCAATACCTAATGATTCATGTCTGCCGGATCTTGATGTTAATGTATGTGAATCTACTGAGGCTGATGAGATGGATTCTACTCCTAAGGTGCTGGAAAAGAAAATTTTAATGGATAATGAGAAGTCTGTGAGTTTGGAATACTGTCAGAGTTTACTCAAATCTATGGATATGGTTGTCTCTGATGATGAAAAGGACGAATGTGAAGAGGGAGAGCTGGGGAATCTTCCTCCTGAAGGAGTCCAGGTGTTGCAATCTAATGGACTTAAAAGATCTTTGTTGGAGTCTTTGAACCAATCTCAAGATGAGTTACAGATCCCTATCAAAAATGCTAAATGGGGGCCTGTTATGGCTTCTAAACATGGGACCAAAGGTCATGGTCATGTGAACATTATGGAGAAAGCTGTTGCATACAAGATGAAGAAGAATTTGGAAATCCCAAAAACATTCAAAGGTAAATCATTCTCTTCCACTGAACCCTCTACCTTGCATGATCAGAGTACTAAGGTGGGTTTAGTGTTTGGTGGAGATATGCTAACAAAATTTGCAATTGTGGAAGACTTGATAGTTGGGGAATAGGAAAAATGCATATCTTTTGCTAGTGAACATCCTCAGACTATCCTACCTGATAATATTGATATGTCTTATAATGATTTGGTTGGGTCCTCAATTGTGAATACCCCTAATATGCCAGTTGGCACTGCTAGTGAGGTTAGGGTTACTCCTATTGCCCATACCAAGGGTAAGCCTTGTGGCTTGTCTCACCCTTTTAAAATAACTTAATTATGATAGGATTGATTTGGAATATTAGGGGTTTAGGTCAACCTGGTAAAGTTCAGTGCCGTTGTGATGTGATTGCAAAAACTAATCCTGACTTCATTGGTTTTCAAGAGACTAAGAAGGAAATCATTTCTGAGGGTTTCCTCAGGGCCTTGGATAGAATGGGGGATTTTACTTGGCATTTTCTGCCTGCAGATAATACTGCTGGGGGTATCCTACTTGGTGTTAAGAAAGATCTGTTTGATGTTATTGGTTTCACTAATAACAAAATTTCCATTAAGCTACTCTCAAAAATAAAGATGATGGTTTTGTTTGGCATCTTGTAGTGGTTTATGGTTCTGCTTATCCTGAATTTAAAATGGAGTTCATTGCTGAGCTCCATCATATCCTGGAATCTGCTTCTTATCCTATCCTCTGTTGTGGTGACTTTAATCTAGTTAGGGGGGTCAGGACAAAAGCAGTGGCTTACTTAATCAATAGGTTACTTTCTTGTTTAATGACTGGATTAACAGATGGGGATTGATGGAGATTTCTATCTCTAACAGAAGATTTTCCTGGTCCAGTAACCAAGGGGTTCCAATATTTGCTTTGCTTGATAGAGTGTTCACTTCTGTGGACTGGGATGCCCACTTTCCTTTATCCTCACTAACTGCTCTCCCCAGGGTAGGTAGTGACCATACCCCTTTGGTTCTGGATACTGGGGCTAGAAAAAGTCCTAGTCCTAGGTTGCTTAGATTTGAGAAGTGGTGGCTTTCCTAGCCTGATTTTGAGCAGGTTGTATATGGGGCTTGGAATGCTAATTCCACCTCATCTAACTCTATTGAGAATTGGATGATCAAAACCAGAAACCTAAGGAAAAAGTTAAAAGGTTGGAGTATCAATCTTGAAGCTGATATGAAGAAGAGGAATAAATCTCTCCTTATGGAGTTTGATATCCTGGATGTATTAGCTGAGTCCCAACAATTATCTGTTGCTGATTTTGATAAGATGAAAGAAATTAAAAAAGATCTTGATGAGATTTGGAAAAAAGAAGAGACTGCCTTGTGGCAGAGATCTAGAGATAGGAAGATTTTAGAGGGTGATTGAAATAATGCATATTTCCATGCTTTGGCCAATCATAGACACAGGAAGAATCACTTGTCTGAACTGAATGGCCCTGATGGGGTAGTCACTGACACTCAGGATATGCTTAAGGTTGCTACTGATTTTTATAAAAATCTTTTTGCCTTTGAACCTAAACCTGATATCCATCTGGACACCAACTTTTGGGAGGAGGCTGATATGGTGTCTGAACCAAACAGATGTCACTTAGAGATCCTTTTCTGAGGAGGATATCAAGCAGACCACCATGAGCTCTTATGCTTGTGGTGCCCCTGGTCCTGATGGTTTATCTTTTCTCTTTTATCAGAAATTTTGGGATCTTATTAAAAAATGATTTCATGTGGATGGTCAGAGATTTTGAAAATGGTACCTTAGATATTCATAGGCTCAATTTTTCTATCATCACCCTCATTCCCAAATTTCCCCAAGCTAGAGATATGAAAAACTTTAGACCCATAAGCCTTAGCAACTGTGTTGTTAAGATTTTTTTCCAAAGCCATGACCACCAGGGCAACCCCTCTTTGTGATAAACTCGTCTCTTTTAATCAAACTGCCTTTATTAAAGAGAGATTTATCTTGGAAAGTGTGGTGATGGCCCATGAAGTCATTCATGAAGTTCACAGATCTCGGGGCAGTGGGCTCATCTTGAAACTGGACTATGAGAAAGCATATGACAGGGTTAATTGGGATTTCCTAAAAGAAATGCTCCTTTCTAGGGGCTTTGGTGAGAAATGGGTTGGGTGAATTTATATGACACTATTCCAAGGAACTTTTCAGGTTAGACTGAATGATACAAATGGTCCTCATTTTTTAGGGGGAAAAGGGCTTAAGCAAGGAGACCCTCACTCTCCTTTGTTGTTTAACTTAGTAGCTGATGTGTTCACTAAAATGCTTTCCAAAGCTGCTAATCATGGGCTCATTGCTGGACTTCTTCCACAAGTGATCCCTAGAGGGGTCATTAGTCTTCAATATGCTGATGACACTATCCTATTTTTAAAAAACTCCCTGGAATATGCCAGAAATCTAAAATGGATCCTTACTTGTTTTGAGAAGTTTTCTGGCTTGAAAATCAATTTTCAAAAGAGTGACCTTCATACTTTAAATGTGAATGATGAGTTGTCTAAGAAATTTGCCCACATTTTCTACTGTCAATTTGGGGAATTCCCTTTTAAATATTTGGGGGTTCCCCTTCATTTCAAAAAGCTCAGAAGAGAAGATCTTCAACCTATCATTGATAGGATTATCAAGACCATTGCTGGGTGGCTGGGTAAGAATTTATCCTATAGGGGCAAATTAATTCTGTTCACTACTTGCATTGCAAGTATCCCTACTTATCTTATGTCTATGAAATTCCCCAAGTGGGCTATTGATGCCATTACTTCAGAAATGTCCCACTTCTTCTGGGGAAATATTGGGGATTCTCATAAGTACCACCTAGCCAATTGGGGCATGATCTCTAGGAGGAAAGAATATGGTGGTTTGGGAGTGCCCAATCTGAAGGAATTTAATATGGCATTATTAGCCTCATGGGGTAAAAGATACTATGATGGGTCTGTTAAAGAATGGAAAAAATGATTTGCTATAAATATGGAGTTGGTAAACCAAACATTTTTGGGGCAAAAAATAATTTGGGTTCTCCTTTTTGGAAAAGTGTAACTTGGGCTCTTGGGGCTGCTAATCATTTCTATAAATGGTCTCCTGGAGATGGAACTCACATTGCCTTCTAGCATGATATATGGATTGGGGAATGTTCCCTTAAAACTAGATTCTGGGATCTGTTTGAGATCTGTCATCAACAAGATGCTTCCCTGGCCCAATTTTGGGATGGGGAGCAATTACAACTTACATTTGGGAGGTGTGTGAATACTACCTTGATGAATAACTGGTACAATTTAGTGGATTTGGTGAAAACTTTCAATCCTTCTTATAACATAGATACTCCTGTTTGGACCTTATAACCTTCTGGTAAATACACTGTGAAATCCTTTTACAGAATGACTAACTTTGGAGGGGTGTCCTCTGACATCAAAGACTATATTTGGAAGATCAAAGTCCCACCTAATATTCATGTCTTTTTGTGGCTTGCCTACTATAACAAATGTTTGACTAGATATAATTTGGCTAAACGGAGACATGTTGATGATTTGACTTGTGTGTTTTGTTGTGAACAAGAATCCATACAACACTTATTTTTCGATTGCATTGTAGCTAAAGGGATTTGGTCAGTTTTGTTTGAGGCGTGTGATATGTCTGTTCCTTCTTCTTTTGCTGAGTTAACTATTCAATGGAAACAGAAAAAACGTCGGGAAGCTGTTAATGTTGTTTCTTCTGCCACCTTGTGAGGCTTATGGCTTTTGCGCAATGAATTTGTTTTTCAGGGAGGAGATGGAGAAATATGCACCGCATTTTGGATTTGGCAGGGGCCCTAATCCGACAATGGAATATTCTCTCCTCGGACACCCAGGGTGCTCTACTTCTCCGGTGCTTAAGACTTTTGGATCGTCGAAGAGGGGAGTTGCTTAGAATTGCTTGGTAGATGGTAGGTTTTGGCTTTTGAGGTGGAAGATTTTGGTGCTATGTAATGTCATATCTTCTTTTCCCCTCCATTGCCTGTAATGAAAAGAGTGGTTTGTAATAGGGTAAACTAGCTGGACCCCTATGTGCTTGTTGTGGCTGCTACTCTGGCTGCCACCGAGAGCTACCGCTGAACTATCTGGTCGGGCTTGCCTTGGCTTTTTAATAAAAGTTGGGGCTGGGGGAAAACCCCTCTATTTTCAAAAAAAAAAATCCAAAATAAAAGCAAAATGCGGTAAAATAAACTTAATTAGATGCTAGTTAACACTTATTCCCTAATTATTAACACTAAAGTACTAACTGAAACAGATAAACTAGTTACACACAAGCCTAATATCATGTCTAACAAATATATGAACTTGTTTAAACCTAATTGTAACAACTTCAATGCCAAAATTATAAAAGAATTTAATAGAAAAATCTATTTAACTCTAAATCAAACACGTAAATAGATACATTAATAAATAAATACTATGAAAATAAATACCTAATGGAAAGATAATTTTCCTATATCGATATGAATAAATACTACACGATTTTAATTTGCATCAAATATGATTCCCAATATTTAAGCACTAAACCTTCATCCTCAATTTTGAAACACTAACATTCAACCACGATCCCCATTCAAATACAAGTTCATCCAACTGCACTTAAACCATGTGTATAGAGAACATCACAACATTTCCCCCTGATTCTCCTAGAACCCAAAATCCAAAATTGTCCCGCAACCCTAAAATCTAGAACAGAGAAGGGCAAAAGGGGGAGGAGAGAGGAGGAGGGCTTACTCGACGCCACCGAGTGGGGAAGCCCAGTTGTGGCCGTCAGCAGACTAGCCACAATGGCGAGGTCCAGACCTGTCGTCTTATGATACAGTGGCGAAGGCGCGGTTGTGTGGCGAAGCTCCAACTCCCGAGCCAGTTGTCTGCCTCAGAGTAATCTCCCTCGTCGTCGGTCCCTCCGTCGCCTACCGAGTCACCGCCATGGATGGGCTATGCTGCCGCCAGCCGGTCGGGGGATAGAGACACACGGGAGAGAGGGGAGAGTGAATGAATGAGAGAGAGAGAGAACGAGTGTGGAGAGATATGGTCTGACTGGATCAAGAGGCTAACAGTCGTTAACCATCTCCCCACAACTATCAGAAAACGGGTCGAATTTTACCAAACCGATCATTGGTGTTTTCTACAATTTTTTGGCGCAACAATATCAGTTATTAGCGAAAATTTATAGAGTTGTGCCTTTTTGGAGCCCTAACCATAATTGTAGTGGTTTTATGCTATTTGCTCGATTCCTCACGATGTGCGCAAAATCGAGCAAATTTTAAACAACCCCTTCATCAGCAATCAAGTGTCGCGTTGTCGCAAACACGAACATGTGGATATCGATTATATTTCTTTCTTTCTTTTCTACCGCGGGGCCCGAGATCGGGCACTCGAAAAGAGCACCGCAAAACCAGTGTCGCCGTAAAAATAGGCATATAGCCCAACAATAGACATGATCATCTATTTATTTTTCAGTAGTAATACTTGCTTGCATGTCCCTGGAGTGGACCATGTCTTTTCCGAATAAGAAACCCTGTGATTTGTCTTCCACTGCTTTATAGCCGGCTCGTACAAGAAACGCGTATGAGCTCCGCCATCACGAATCGGCGACGCGAATAAGCCCATAAAGCATTAATAATAATCTTAGTCAAATCTCTCTCTAGCACACTGTGCAGCCGGCCGTGTGTGCCCCCCACCACTCTCTCTCTCTCTCTCTCTCCGCACTTTGAAAACCTGGCTCTCGCGAGCACGGCCAGCCAGCCAGCCCTCCCTCCATAACCAGAGCGCACAGGCTTTCTCCCTCTAAAAATGGAAGCCAGGCAAGGCGACGAAGAGCGCGGCCTTCTCATCAACTGATCATCAAAGTCGAGGTACCGATTCCGGGCGCGCATCAGTTTTGATTCGGCTTCTCTCTCTCTCTCTTTCCAACCGAGAATCGAATTCGTCTTCGGCGTGGTCCGTTGAAACCATTCTCCAATCCGTTTCGTTTCCCTGCGAGAATCGGCACGGGCTGCGTATCAATTCAATTCCTCGGGTGTTTTTCCTTGCGATTCCCCTTGGGGTTCAGGGCCGTTTGATTCTTGGCAGGGAAGAAGCAATTCTATTTGGGCTGAATCAGAAGATTAGGGGGGAAGAAGAAGATGGATCAGTACGAGGTGCTGGAGCAGATTGGGAAGGGCTCCTTCGGCTCCGCGCTCCTGGTGAGGCACAAGGTCGAGAGGAAGAGGTTGGTGCAATTCCATTTCCACCCTTGCTTGCTCTCCACAATCCCTGGAGCATCTCTCAATCTCAAGTATGGCTTGTTTCAGGTATGTCCTGAAGAAGATCCGGCTCGCCCGTCAGACGGTCCGGTGCCGCCGATCCGCGCACCAAGAGGTATCGCTCTTTCCTCCATTTTCTTTGTGTCATGTCACATGTCAGCGTTCAACTCAGATGGTTCGTTTGACCTTTGGATGAATGCGCGGAATTCAGCATTTAATTTGTTCATGCAGATGGAGCTCATCGCAAAAGTAAGGTGCCCTTACATTGTGGAGTACAAGGATTCTTGGGTGGAGAAGGTGAGCAATCTTTGCTCCTGTCCTCTCCTTGCATGTTTCAATGTTCCTACTGAAAATTTCAAAATAAAAAAAATGTCCCAACTGAAGGACTCATGCGATCGTCGTCGCCTGAAATGTGTGTTTTTTGTTGTTGTCACCAGGGGTGCTACGTGTGCATCGTGATCGGTTACTGCGAGGGAGGGGACATGTAAGTATCTGACTGGTGAAGTAAGCTCTGAACTGAATTTGGAACCCGTGACGAAATTGCGGTTACTTGTTTTTCCCTGTGCAGGTTAGAGGCCATTAAGAAGGCTAACGGCAACCATTTCTCAGAGGAGGTGCTTGACTACCCTGTAATATGTCATGTTCAGTACGTAGCTGCAAATTCCACTTACTGAATTTTGCCCCGTTGCCATGTCCATTTCTCTGGATGCAGAAACTCTGCGCGTGGCTTGTGCAGCTCCTAATGGCACTCGACTACTTGCATGCTAATCATATCCTTCATCGAGATGTGAAGGTTGTTATATCCGTAACCTTTATCCGATACTCGCATTTCATTTCAGTTAAGCCTAGCCGGTTACTGACCGTGCACTGTACTTTTTTTCAGTGTTCAAATATATTTCTTACGAAGGACCAAAATATACGGCTCGGTAAGTATTCTCTGATTTTTATCAGTTAGGAGAAATACTTGAAATAACTGACGGCAATATCTTCTGTTCCGAATATATATCTTGTCTGACACAGGTGATTTTGGGCTGGCTAAAGTATTGACTTCTGATGATTTAGCTTCGTCGGTAAGTTGTTCTTGCTCAACCCGTAGGGAGGCGTTCTCTTTCTAATAATATAAGATGCTTACGATTCGATACATTGTGTCTCTTCTGAAGGTTGTAGGAACTCCCAGTTACATGTGCCCTGAACTTCTTGCTGATATTCCATATGGCTCCAAGTCCGACATATGGTCGCTAGGCAAGCATTCCTATCTGATATTCATTTGCATGTCTTGCTCCGATTATCGCATAGTTCTCTTGGCTAAACATCTGCAAATTTCAGGATGCTGCATCTATGAGATGACTGCGCTCAAGCATGCATTCAAAGCATTTGTAAGTTGATATGCTCTTTAAGCTACAATCCCTTCTTCCCCGCAAAAAAGAAAAGTTACAGCCCCTTCTTGTAAGCTGTGACATATGATGTTTCACCAAGAGTTGCATTTCAGATGATGTTTTTTCCTAACAGGATATGCAGACACTGATAAACAAGATCAACAAGTCTGTTGTCGCTCCTCTGCCGACTGTATATTCCGGCGCATTGTAAGCACTTGTAACGCAATAACTTCTGTAAGCTATTCATGGCATCTGAAGATTTTACAATGTATTTATCTTGTGCCATGCAGTAGGGGACTCATCAAAAGCATGCTGCGCAGAAGTCCAGATCACAGACCAAGTGTACGAGTCATTTTCCTAGAGCATATTTATTTTATTTTCATGAATATACTCTTGTTTCTGCGCTCATTTGTGCATCTCATTGCCTCATACTGAATATGATTTTCAGGCTTCGGATCTGCTAAACCACCCGCACCTTCAGCCCTTTGTGTTGGAAATCCAATCGAAATCAAGTCCGGCTCGCAATATGTCCCCACCTATACTTCCTACCAGACATGAAACAAACAAGGCTACATGTTCTGATGATGAAGACAATCGCAAACCCCGATATATTAAGAGTCAGTCATTTAAAGTACAGAGGATTGTGGAACTTGACAATGCCACTGCTAACCATGGCCCTCCTCAGTCTACCAGAACAGCAAAAGATTGTTCAGAACTGCTTCATCAACAGATGGGTCAGTTACCAGTCCAAGTTACCAAGGAAGTTGTCAAAGAAGCGACGCCTGATAAACATTCAAAAGAAACAAGATCGCCGGCACCTACTCCACGAAGGGCGTCCTCGACTCCTAGGAGACGGCTAGAACCTGCAAAAACATTTCATGTTAGAACGGCTCACGCAGAGGAGGTACGTAGTATCTGGCCATACAAAAGGTTAAATTCTTGTACATAGTAAATAAAAAAATTGAACACACGGGAGAGCTGCGTATCATCTTGCAGGATCGCGTTATGTGTAGTACTTCTGTGACGCATTGTGTGTACTTTGATCAAATATTATGCATTACCATTTTGTTGTTTTGACACCAGCAGCCTCCCCCACCAAGGTCTTCAGTGGACCCGACAAGGCAAACGACACGGCGAGCATCACTTTCCCCACACATGTTGAAAGCTCCTGAGAAGAGGCGAATCGCCGACATTCTCACCAGATTGAACTCTCCTGATGTTTCAGTTAACGCGCCTCGAATCGACAGGATTGCTGAATTCCCACTGGCATCCTCTGAAGATCCACTGTGTCCCATCATGAAGTTCTTGCCACCATCCATCACTGACAAATCGATCACCAAGGACAAATGCACTTTCCAAGTGCTCCGGGGGGACAGCGAGAGCCACACCAACACTCCTGATCCGAACCTGCTCAGCGTCGACAATAATCAACTCGGAAGTTCGTCCGATTGGAGGCAGAAGAGGTTCGACACGACGTCCTACCGGCAGCGAGCCGAGGCTCTAGAGGGCTTGCTTGAGTTCAGTGCCCAGTTGCTCCAACAAGAGAGGTTTCAGGAGCTGGGGATCTTGCTAAAGCCTTTTGGACCCGGGAAGGCGTCTCCAAGAGAGACGGCCATATGGTTGTCAAAGAGCTTCAAAGAAACGGGATTATAAGGAGAGGCCTCGAAAGGAAAACATAAACCCGCAACAATTTTTGCATCTTTATTAGCTTCAGGCTGTACAGTTCCACCGTGTAACCCCCGGTCTCTTGCGGATCAGTAATTCAAAATGGTCTTGTGAATGCAACTCAAAAACTATGTTGACATTTTCTTGCCTCTTTGAGAAAATAACAGTTCTTGGATGTACTTCAACACTATGAGTTATCTGAAGATTTTGCTGATATCTGGATAAAATTGTACTAATTCGGCTGTTCTTGTATTTTGTTTCTACCTTGGAAAGACTGTTTCGGTGTTGGCCTTTGCGGTCATGAAAGATCACATGGATATGCAGCCGACACTTCTTCTCCAAAATAATAAGGAAAAAAAAAGAGAGATTTTAACAGGTATACATCGAAGCCGTACGTTATATTTTGCTATTTTTGCTTGCTTGAGTATGTAGCAAGTTAGGTAATGAATAAGCTTGTGGTGAGCTGTATTCTGAATAATCTGGTATTCATGCAGGCTCCCAAGTTTATTCAAAGTGTTGTTCTAGAAGATGATTGGCGCCCAAGAAGATTAATGTCATTGACTTGTCACCATCACAAGGGCTTCAATCAATTCAAGTGGTGTTTTATCCGCAATGTGATTTCCTTTCAAGCCCAAAATGAACTGAGAACCAACAAAACGTAGAAATATATATATATATATATAT
>CBMN010767255.1:49-11657 GCA_000582825.1 Hordeum pubiflorum
ATCGATACATTGGAGACGTATCAGACACCCATTGAGCATGGACAATGGGATCATGCCATCAGTTTTCCTGTTAAAACTCAATTAATCGACAATTGGTGATGTTTTTAAACAACTCATCCCAAAAGCGATGATTTTCCTAGAAATTTTCCCCAGTGCGACGGTTTTTAGTAATTTACAGCTCATTGTTATTTCCACATTGAATCAAGCCCTCTATATCAATTGTGAAATACTATAAGTTAATAATTTCTAATCATTTTCAGGTGAAGGACATGTATGCAAACAAATCTATGGACAGAGTACATTTTTGAAAATTATGTTGATTTTCCGAAAGACCTATATTTTGGACCAAAGCACACATCGGTCCCTTGTCACCCTTTCCTACTATCGGTAAAAATTTACATCGGCAACATTTTTTTGTTTTAAAAAAGAGAGCCCCTCTCCGATTTCTATTACCAGAAACCGCAGTGTCTTACAAACTACCAGGGGATCAAAGTGAACTAGCACATAAGGCAGCAAAAGGCACGATGCACAATCCCAATGGTACAGAGTGAGTTACCCTCACGCGCCCATTAGAATTGCATGAACCGGGACTACATCAGCCTACCTGCCAATGCCCCCCTAAAACAAAGTTCTGGAGACTCCAAATTACATCCTCCTGAGAATTCTCACAAGCCGGGTTCTCCAGGCAAGTATGTTATACATAATGACCAGACATACGTACATATAAGTTTGGCTGAGATGGTTCATACGCATGAGATAGAAAGCAAGTCAAAACTATCGCAAATAGGAAGTCCTAGAGAGCTTTTTGTCATCCGACAGTGATTCTGTGAATCATCCTCCATCCCTGCACAACTCTCAAAACCTCCCCCGCAATCATCTCAACCTTTCTTACGCCCTCCATCACTATGCTCCAGCTTATTGAGTTTATCTGCAATATGAGCCAATCGTGCAACATTTTCAAATTTACAAGCATACAAGGATCAGAAACCATGTTATTATAAAAAATCACATCATTTCTTAATTTCCAGATTGTCCAAAATATAGCTGAGATCCCAACAGTTACTAAGGACCTTTCATTTTTGTTAAATTGTCTCAACCCTGTATTAAACACATCCTGAACATTATGAGGCATTTTCTACAAGTCAAAAGCACATTGCATAATATTCCAAGCAGTTTGGCCAACAATTGAGAAACAAATGATCCATGCTCTCATCCTACATACAAAATGGGCATTTTTCGGTCTGAAGTCCACCCTCTTCTAAGCAAGTTTTCTTTGATCAGAACTCATAACACTATTACGTAACACCAACCAAACAAAACCTTTCACTCTGGGTGGCATTGTGGTCTTCCACATATAGTTATGTGGATACTTCACCCCATTTGAATTAAGTGTCTATAATAAGACTTGACTGTACATATCCCATTATTACACAAAGTCCAAATGATTTTATCATTCCACTCATTCAATTTCACTTTAGCACAACTATTCTTAATATGTTCCCAAAATTCCAAAGAGTCTCCATAGAGAGTCCTTCTAAAGCTAATAGAGTGAAGGCCTTTATAAAAAAAAAATCCTTTAATGATTTTATTTTTAGGAAAACAAAAATTATATAGCCTAGGAAAATTATATCTTAAGTCCTTATTTCGAATCCATTGTCATCCCAAAATCTCACATTCTTCCCATTTTCCACCACAAATCTACACAAGGATATGAAATGAATTTTGTTCTTAACGATCTCAAACCAAATTTTGAGTCTCCTTGTCTGTGTTTTGCACCAACCAAACCCCTCATTTTCTGATACTTATTGATCAGCGGATCCTGCCATAAACCGATCAGTACTAAATAGTTTCCACCACCATTTTACAAGTAAAGCTTTATTCATTAAAGCTAGATTTTGAATTCCTAATCCCACCATATATTTAGGTCTGCACAACTCAGACCATTTCACTTAGCAGTACTTCTTTTTATCTTCTCCCTCATGCCATAAAAGCCTTGCCCTAAAAGAATCCATCCTCTTATTAACCCACACATGAAGCCCATTAAAGGACATCGCGAGGTAAGGAATGACAGTGAGTGAGGATTGAAGGGTTATTCTACCAGCACTATCAAGCAATCTGCCCTGCCAGTTGCTTCCTTTATTCTCCATCTTATCTTCAGAAGGTTTCTAGCTTTTATTTCTAATTCATTTTTTATCAATAGGTTGTCTGAAATATCTCATAGGCAGAGATCCTAGAGTACAAGTGAAAATCCGAGCAAACTCTCTTGCTTATTAGCAGCCTCATCAAGTAAAAAAAAAGTTCACTTCTATGAAAAATGTTTTGTGGTGAAGTACTTTGTCCCCGGTCAAGTACTAGGTGACAATCAAGACTCATGGACTGGTATAGAATGATAGTGACCGAGACTCGAATGATGTGGCTTGATAGAAAGTTGTATATGTAGTTTCTGTGGTTTTCTTAATTAACGGTGCTTTGTTCGGTTTTTAGGTCCGGTTCCCCTTATAAAGTGACCAACCCGTTTCTTTTCAATGCAATGTGGGAGCTCCCCGCCTCTACGAGGTTCCGTCAAAATAAATAAATAACCGACGACATTTATCGACACGAAAGTGTACCATCGTACACAGAACTAGCTAGGTTTTTAAAGTTTAGATCTTGACCACATTCGAAATACAATACGTACCATCGCGTATAGTACTATATACGTTTACTCGTCAGCTTGCACATGAAGACCAGGAACAGCAACTGTACCTCCATAATGGCCTTCAAGGTACCAGTACCTTCAGCCTATACACCCTGCCCCTCTAAAGTTCACGTACCCCTCCCTACACACACATCTCTCTTTAAGCGGCATTCCCAAGGGCGACCAAATCATAAACCACTCATGACCTAATCACCACATCTTTTTCCTCCCCTCATCACTGCTCCCCCAGCTAGCTAGCTAGCCCCAGGCTCCAAGCCCCTCCTTTTCCCCTTGTCACTCACACTCGCTCGCTCGCTCGCCCGGCCGCGCTCCTTTTCACCGCTGCCACTTTTGCTCAAATCCACCACCCCCCCACCTCACCTCTCCCCCCGGCCCTCTCTTTCTCAGTGACTGTTCCACTGTCCCGACTTTTGCCATCTCTCTCTCTCCTTGCCTCCTTTTCCCTCTTCTTTCCTCTTCTTCTTCTTCCTCGATCGCCTCTGCTGTGAATTAACTCCTCCTCGATCCATGGCTCTCTCCTAGTCCAAGAAGCTACTAGCGCACGATCACTCGTGATCTAGAAAAGCAGTGGCGTGCCTGGCTTTCCGGTGTTCCATTTGATCATTGAGCTCTAGTCTGGTTCGACATTGCAATGTTGCAAAGGAACCTGCCGAATCTCTCCCTCCGGATAAGCCCGCCGGCCGGCTCGTCGACGGCTTCATCCGGCCCATCCGCAGCGGTGGGGAAGCCACTGCGGTCGACGGAACCAGCCGCGGGGACTGACGCGGAGGGAAGCGGCGAAGTAGGATTCTTTGCAAACCCTAGCTCCGGCGGCGATCCCCCGGGCCTGAGCCTGGGGCTCGGGACGTCGACGGTGCGCGCCGACGCCGGCCGCCACGGCCACCCGCAGGCGCCGCAGGGATGCGCGTTCAAGCGCGCGGCCGCCGGCAGGGCCTCGCAGCCCGGCGGCTCAAAGAGGAGCGTCCGGGCGCCGCGGATGCGGTGGACCACCGCGCTCCACGCGCGGTTCATGCACGCCGTCCAGCTCCTCGGCGGCCACGAGAGTAAGCTTAGCCCACTCACGTGTGAACATACATTAGAGCTGGACTATCTCCATTCCTTTTGCCTGAGTTGACCAAGGCATTAAGCCATGATGTCCGCTCAACTCCGGCGAGCTTGCCGTTGACCCCAGCGCTCTATCTTTGTCCCCGGCAGGAGCGACGCCCAAGTCGGTGCTGGAGCTGATGAACGTCAAGGATCTGACGCTGGCGCACGTCAAGAGCCACCTGCAGGTACGTACGCGCGTGCGCAAGAGAGAAAAAAATGTTAAAAAAAGATGGGGGGGATAGGAGAGAAGCTACCGCGCCATGCATGCAGCAAGGCAAGAAAACATGGCGAATCTTGCGTGCATGATGGCCTCCTTTTGTTTTTCCTTTCACCACTCACTCGTACATGCGTGGGCGTTCTTACTATTGGTAACTACAAATGTACTTTGTCCCCGGTCAGGTACTAGGTGACAAACAAACAGCATCTAGCTAGCTAGCCAGCTCTATATGTCGATCCACTGCTTAATTTATTTCACCACCTTCAGTTTGCATATGTAATTAATTAAACACACTAACAAATTAGCACCTGGTTGATCTATCTGTTCCCCTTGGGGTCAAATCTGCAGATGTATAGGACGGTGAAGGGCACAGACAGATCGTCGCACATCGCCACAGGTACACACATACGCAGCTTTAATTATCCCTGAAATCGTCCACTCCATTGCCAAGTACAAGGCAGATAGAGACACGGCCGTCCTGTTAATTCCATGCCGTGGAATGAATGAATGAATGACCGGTGGTGATGGATCGTTGGATGGACGGTTTCGCAGGCGAGCAGCAGATGGTGGTGGTGGACGCAGGAGGAAGAGGATGTGGCGGCGGTGGTGGTGGTGGAGTGGTGGCGACGCTGCCTGCTTGTGACGTCGACATGGCTGGCTTCTGCGGCGCGCCTGCGGCAGCCGCGGCATCTGCGCCGCCTGCCGCGGCGACTAGTTCCCCTGCGCATTTCCTCTGTGCGTCAGCTACAGGAGCGGCAGCAGCTGCAGCGGCTCCACTGGTGGCGCTGGTACCATCGCCTCCTCCTCCACCCATCCCCCCGAGGTATGTCTGGATGTCCACAAACATCACTTATTAATCTGCTCCGCTGCTTTTATCCGTGGGCTTTACACTCCGTTTCTAATGCTGATTTTCTTCTTCTTCTGAACTTTCTTTGTAATGCAAATTAGTTAAACATGCATGCATGTATGTATGTACCTCAGGGGCGTTTCTTAGAATCTGTTTATTTTCAAGTAAAAATAATTAAGCTTAAGGATTCAAATTAACATTGATCGGTGCGTTTGCACTTCAAAATTTCTTTTGCATTTTTAGAAGGAAAAAATTGTAGTACAAAATTGGCCATTTGTTGGTTTCTTTTCCATTCTCTGAATTAAAGGTTATGTATATCAGCGGTGCATCACAATTTATGTACTCGTAGATCGGCGGACTAGATTTTTTTGGGGATTGACCAACCTATGTAGCTAGGTACTTACAATGGGAAAAGGACAACATGTGCATGAAATCTGCTTACATGTCTGAGTATTTTTTTGCACAAATTATGGCAGCCATAAAAACACTAGCTTTATCTGTTAATTATTTGTAGAAACGACAGAAGGGTTCACCAAGTGTATTAGCAACTGACCTGATAAAATAAGAGTAGAACTAGTGACCTTATTTCCGTACATATTAGCCAGTTGGAGTAGTGTAAGCCTGCTGGCGTCTGCTTGCATCTTTAACATCACAACAAAATGTATTGTGTTCAGTTCAAAAAGTTCGAGTTCAGATAACAGGTATATCCTGCTGTCAATATATAACAGGAATATCTTGTACCTGTTATATATGGGCATCTCCCTCAGGAATATTATGGCTTTGACATAAGGGCAATGGCATGTGCTATGATATATTTAATTAGTATGCTCTATCATGCATTAATCTACTTAGAATATTGTCTTGGGTGTACCTAAGACACAAGGGATATGGTGGTTACACTTCTCTTATATTAAGACAAATTGCTACTCCCTCCGGTATTAAAAGATCCGGCATTTTTTAATTTGCTATGTAAAGTCTCCAAAGTGTAAATTTGGCAATGAATCTCTACTACAATATAATATTAAATTCCACCAATAAATTTGTAAGGAAAATAATTTTCAAGATTAAAATGTACATATAATTTCCATCGATCCAATCTAAATAGTTTAGAAAATATGGTTGATCAAAGTTTAGAAAATGTTTGACCTAACTTAGGTACAGACACATCATGATCCAATTAAATATTTAGGAAAATATTGATGCACAAAACTTTATATTTTTTATGCTAACTTTATATATATAAAATGTCAAGATTTTCTGGACCGGAGAATTATTGTCCTTATTTTTTTAAAGAGAAAAAAGACGTATTTTTCTCTATAAACTTGATGAAATTTTGCTAAATTTGACTTTAAACAACTGTATGTGCTACATTATAGAATGGGGGTGTACTATTTAGCTGATGGGCCAACCATAGACTAAAACACAGCATTAGTCAGGGTTTGCCGTCTGCTATATCAATAAAACTTGGTATGTATTATGCTAAGTTGCTAACTAACCATAGAGCAACAATCTTGAAACTAATACTATAGCTGACTGCAACCTAATTCAGCAATGTTCCATAGCTGATTGCCACAGGCAACACACTCGACATCTCCCAAGAGCACAGACAAGAAGCACTCACTCACCCAATTTCTGCAGCTAACCAATAATGATGATCCTCAGAAGAAAATAGCCGCCCGCGTTGAACTCCCCCACTACCTCCTGCGCTGTACAGCCTCAGATCTTCCACTCTCCATCCATCCCCTAGCTTCCTGATGCAATCCAGAGCAGCAGTGGCGACCGCGCGAGGAACTGGGCAGCGACAACAGTCACCCGTTTCTTTTCCTTTGTTTGTTCTGAAGCGGCGACAACCAGCGTTTCCGCTGTAGCCGCTGTGTCCCCTGCCGATCGACCCCTTCCCGTTGTCCTCTCATGCAGCCCATGCACGCAGCACGCTTCCCCTTGTCCTCGCACACTCCACTCGTAATAATAATGCTCTGCCGGGTGCCGGCCCTGATGATCCGCTCCTCAAATCTCCCTCTCCCTCCTCCTCCTCGATCGATCGACAGCTTCTCTGGTCATCGACGCCATCATGATTAACTAATCGATCTGTGGATGTGTGTCTCGATCAGCGCATGCATGCATGCGTAGATATGGAACGGGAGGTGACCCCGCTTGCGAACAAGAGCGCTGGGGCTCTGTGTTTTTGGATGGTTTGCTGGCGCATGCATGCATGGATCGGTTGAAGTCGGTCAGCATGCGTTTTCCAGCTTGTCTGTGTCTTGCGAGCTCGGTATGTACGTGGCGTAGGGACAGATGAAGGCAAGGGGTGTGTTCCCATGTCCGGTGCAACGCCCCAACGCCGTCGCTGTACGTTGCTCACAGATTGAACAGTCGTCGGGGAAAGCTACAAAGGAGATATGGGAGGGTGTTCGTGCGTGTCTGCCATGATAAGACTTGCATATATTACAGGGATGGGTTAACAACTCTCACTACGCCCTACTATTGCACATACTCCCTCCATCCACATATATAAGACCCAATACGTTTTTTGAAATTACTCTTGACCACGGGTTAACACAATAATATTCCCTCTGTTCCTAAATATTCCAATACCGACTACATACAAAGCAAATTGAGTGAATACACACTCTAAAATGTGTATATATACGTCGATATGTAGTCGGTATTGAAATCTCTAAAAGGTCTTATATCTAGAAATGGAGGGATTATATGACATGAATGTTACACAAAGCATACCATCAAATTCGTATGTGAAAGGAATTTCTAATGATATAATTTTTCTATCATACGTCTCATATACTAATAATTTTATCACCGATCAAAGGCTATCGTGAAAAAAATATTAGGCCTTATATTTGTGAATGGAGGGAGTATTCGTACCAAAATATAAGACGTTTTTGTAGGCTAAAAAATGTCTTATATTTTGGTACAGAGGTAGTACTACTAAGTAAAATTTAGTGACTTCGGTCAAAGCGATTGTTTTCACTTTCAGCGAGATATCGATGAGACTCACTGAATTTCGATACTTTCGATAGACACTGAAATGTTTACCTTTCACTCAAAATATACCAGTAGTACAGATGAATTAAAATATATATTAAAAAACCATTTTTTGGTTAAATTCAAGTGAATGTTTTGGCCCCTTGGCCGAAATGCATACTAAATACGGTGAATTTTAATGATCTTGGTTGTTTCTGAAATATTTTTTGAAACTGAAAAGGAAAACCATGCATCACATAAGTAGGTCCACCGTCCACATAGATGCTGATTAACCTTCTGTTCCTGTTATTTATGCGGGCTGTAGCCGCGGCTCCTGCAGTACTGGTATCTCCTGCATTTCTGATTCCATTTACTCATCATACATACGTTCTGCATTAAATGATAAGGGTGCCCTTAATTTCTTGGCTACAGGAGGGCTGACCTCGCACCAGTGATGCTCGAGAAAGGCGTCGCCATTGTTGACCCATTGCACCGGTGTCAGAAGCTTGATTACTCAGCAGCGCTTCAAGATACTCCTCCTCAGGTACGTACTACGTACTCACGCGCGCATCTATGTGTGAGATCACAGGCGTAAATGAAAAGGCCGCAGTACGGAGCACGTACGTACCCCTATTGATCCACCAGGCCACATGTGACATCGATCGCTTCTGTTGAACCTGTTTTGGACTTCGGAGTGCTGACTATTTATGCGGGCCATAAAACTGATCTGCACGTACGTACACTGTGTGTGATCTGCTGTTCCTCTACAGAAATTACTCCATCCGTTCTGAATTGTAGATGCATTTCTGTGTGTTTGTTTACTTATTTCGGTCTGTATGTAGTTGATATTAAAATATTCAAAACATCTTCTAATTCGAAAGGGAGGAAGTACCATTCACCTTCTTCTTTTCTTGAGGGTAAAACTACCATTCATATTATGCACAAGGGTGTGTCTAGGGCACATCTAGATATGCAATAGTTATTGCACATCTAAATGATTTAATCAAGCATAAAAAGGAAGAAAAAAAGAGAAAAAAATACCCACACGAATCTTCGCGTAAGATCAATGATATAGAACTTAGATGTGCAATACTTATGGCACATCTAGATGTGCTTTAGCAAAACTGTATGCATAATCCCATGGAACAAAGAACATTTCATTTTTTTTAAGAATGCAAAAGTCTTGGCTTCATGCATGTATATTTGATGATATTTGCATTGTTTAATGGTGATGTGTAGGCAACTAAAGAGGAGGTGTCCGGTCACCTGCCGATGGGGGTACATGGGAGCGTGGAGGGGCCGATCTCTGGGAACTACTGTTCAAGCCCTGCGAGCTCGTCTCCATCTCTTGCAAGCTTCGAGTTGCTCGCGGACGACAGCTTCGTGCCCAACCTGGAGATATCGCTCGGGAGGCACGACTGGGGCATGGAGCGCCCGGAAGAACTGAGCCTGAAATACCTGTGAAGAAAGGATTCGTCTTCTTCCTTCTTTTTGGGTTAATTTCACTCTGCTAACCATTGATCAATTAATGGATGTGACGACTGGAATTCAGTATGTTCGGTGAGAGAGTGAGCTTGATGTTTGGCTTGAAAATGGCGGAGCCTGAAATCTAGTGGGTTGGCCGGCTTGTTTGTTGGTTACTACTGCGTGCTTCAGGACGCGTTTGGTTGCTCGCACCGTTTTTTGGCACCTTGCGTATTTATCTTAGTTGGGTCTGGTTGAGCATATGTAGGCAAAAACCAACATCTGCATGTTGATTGGTTGCCTGCTTATTCTCTCCCTGCATCGCAGCCATGCCTTTACGCATCGCGTTTGATTGCTCGCATTATATGTGATCAGACGAGTGCACGTTGTTTGGTTGCATACGAATAGAGTTGTGCTCATCTTGTACCCTACTTGGTGAGCTTACCCAATACTATTACATTTTACACATGATCACACCGAGCACATCAACGCCACAACACTGTTATGGCGATGAACTGGACGAAGATGATGAAGTTCTTTAGCCCAAACGGACGATCCATCTTGACAACCTCAACCTTGTTGCATGCCTGCTCTCGCACATACTTGGAGTAGGCATCTTCTGCCGCCTGCCTAGTCTTAAACCCTCTGTGGCTGTTGTCGCTGTACCCTGAAACTTGTTGGTTGCAAGCTTCCCATGAACAGTAAACTCCTGGAACCCTCGCTTCGAACACCACATACCACTTGCCCTAGCAGTGCAAATGAGCAATAAGTTGAAACAACAAGCAGTGGAACACACGAACAACAAGCAATGAAGCACTCTAGGAGCAAGCAATGAAGCACAGAAGCAATGGAGCAGAAGAGCATTAGTAAGGATGCATGATCATACGACATGGCAAGTTCAACCTACCACTACTTTGGTGTCATCATACCACCACATCCAAAAGAGGGTGTAGTCCTACCACCGCAAGTTCATGATCACTGTATGGGGTTAGTATATACCACCTCACCAAAATATACAGACCATAAGATTGTTTTCAAGCCCTAACTACACAAAATATACGTCGTCATCGTCATCGTCGTCCTTGTCGTCATCACCATCACCGTCCAGGATCATGCACGCGGTCACCAGTAACAAGCTCTAGTAGTAGTGCTTGCCCAGTCAGGTCCTCAGCCAGAGCACCCTGTGGATCTCTCCCATGGCAACAAACCCAGCACCCTGGGCTTTGTTGTCCAGCAGCCATGACGGCGCCGTAGAGCTCAGGCTGAACGTCGACCATCTTGATCTCCCTGATGGCGGTGGCCACCTCTTTCACTGTTTGAGTCATGCTGCTGAAGACGGTCATCTCCTCCTCCATGAAGCATGCCACTTCCTCTTCCTATCAAACAGAGGAACATGCTCACCATCCTTCTCAGTAGCTTCAATGTTGATGGTATCTGACTCCTAGGTGTCTGGATAGTCGGGCATCGCGGGCATCGACGAGCCCAGCGGCTGACTAGAGCCCATGGCATGCTTGCCGGTTGCGAGCCCGAGGGAGAAGATGTGTTGAGGAACTCCGCGTCCTTGGGGTGAGCCTAAGAAAGAAACAGGGCAGAGTGGTTAGTTACTAGGGCAATGGTTCATAGGCTTAAACAGCTGATTAGTTAGAATGGTATGGTTTGTGAGCTAACCGTGATGTGGCCTTGGTAGTGCTCTGCCTCCAACAGGATCGTGCAGGTCTCCTCATCCCATGAAGCACCGCTCAGATCTCTGAGCTTGGAGGAGATGATCCACCTCGTTCTTCCACTTCCTCAGGTGGTTGTAGACTTGGGCCGAGGTGACCTCCTGTCCACGAAACTCGAACACTTGATTTGCCACAACGTTCAAGTGCACCTCCTTGAAGCCCTTGTCAGTCCTCACTCCACTAGCTATGATCTCACACATCTTGTTAAGCACGAGAGTGAAGAGGAACGATTGCCATTTCATGTTGCATCCTCTGCCATCCTTTATCTCCTTTGCGGTTGCCTTTCGAGAAGCAACATGAGCTATGACATTGGGCTGAGCCAGCAGAAATGGAGGAACCGTAGGCGGCACCTCGAAAACCTCTGAATCAAGAGGCATGTGGTCGATGTTAGGATTAGAGTCCTCGATGTAGGACGTCGGGAACTGGCTCTCGGACAACACGAGGGCTAGACTAAACTCTTGCGTGCTCATCTCCTACAAACGTAAGTGGCATCAACAGCACAACACATTACACATCGACAGTATGAACTAGCAGTTGATACTTGTGATCTGCGTTNNNTTTTCCGTGAAAAGGAACGGGTTATTGCAGCACAA
>CBMN010767283.1:0-13093 GCA_000582825.1 Hordeum pubiflorum
ATCTACAATATTGAGTATTGACTGGTAAAAATTGTAGGAATGGAAGGAGAATACCTCAAGCAACTTGGGGCCGGTCAGATCTACTCCTTTTGATGGAAAAAAACGAAAGATTGAGAGGGGATTTGGTGGAGAAGGAGAGAGGGGCGGAAGTTTCTTCTGCCTGCGCCGCCGGGTGAGGAAGAAGGGGCTGGGCTGAGTCCCAGCCGCGGACCCGCGCGGCTGAGTTAATGCACCCGAGAAACGCCAAGGTCACTAGCGTTTCTGGAAACGCGGCGCGGCTCGGCGTTTCTGGCCTGCCACGTCACCAGGCAACGCGTGCTCCGCCTGGCAGTGGGCCAGCGCTGCAACGCATGACGGGTCGGCGTTTCTATGTACGGTTGCAACGCGAGGTGGGTCGGCGTTTCTATGTACGGTTGCAACGCCATGGTCTCTGACGTTGCAAGAAAGGTCAGATCGTGAAATAGTTTCCGATCGAGTTCAGTTGGTAACGAACTTTGTGCTCAAGGTCAAAACAGTGATTTCTGGATCCTTCCTTGTCCATTAGCACTCACTTATTAGAGTAGTACTATTATTATTCACCCGTCATCTACATCAAACCTGTCACCTGTCTGTCACGATCATGCGTGGGTCCGTGCAACTGTGCAAGCCAATCGGGCAGGCAGGCGGAGGGATTTACGTTACACCCTACGTTCCGAGGCGACGGGCGGGGCAGTACTGCCCCATTGCATGTGCAGTTGTGCACGGTACACGGTACACAGTAGTACTACTAGCCAGCCGCTAGCAACAGTCCAAGCTGGGTAGGGCTGTGGTGCTGGTGGCCGTAGGTAGATGTAGGGCGGCCGAGCAGAGGCGCGGCAATGGAATTTGGAATTGACAATGTCTGGCGCGTGCGGACACAGTGCCAGATCCCGGCGCGTTGCACCAACCCGTGAACGGGAAACAGTGGGCCGACGGCAATCAGACGCACATCCATCGTCGTTGAACGGATCGTAGTAGTAGTATCTTCTTTCTCTTTGGATCGAACAAAACAACATCCCCAGTCAATGTTGCACTCCAAGTTGCAGCCTCCAACAGCCCGACTCCAACTCAGCCCGACTCCAACACACGCACCGTATGCGTGCATGGGGTTGGAATGGGAGTATGGGACTCGTCTACGTACTGTTTGTTATGGTTCGCTCCAACTCCAACTATGCTGATCGGCCATGGATTCGTGGAGGCCAAGGGGTCGGGTCAGGTCAGGTCACTCGTAAAAACAGCGGGAAATGGAGCAAAATAGTGGAGTACTACTGTACTGTAGTAGTATAGTACGCTCAATCCGGCACCGGGCAACCACCCCATGTGGGTACCAATTGGACGCTTTGCTGGACACAGCCGCAAATCTCGGGGAGCGACCACCGCACTGTGGAGTGTGGTGTGGAGATCTCTCAGCTCAGCTCAGCCAGTGTAGAACATGCTTGCTCGATACCAGCTCATTTGTACATGGCGTCTAATGAACATTCAAAAGGTGCATGTCCTCTACGTACACAACCAAACCATTTATGCATCTCCAGGGAAGCTTCCAATGCTTTGAAGCACAAAGTCTGCTGCTGTATCTCTCCAGAAGCTTTTCTAATGATCACATCGAGTCAACTATTGTGTGAGCCTAATCGACTTGACAAGTTTGCTTGTCACCGGAAAGCGAGAGGGCGAGTGACAAGTAAACACGGGTAAAGCTTCAGAAATGCACATGTCACGACTCACGGAGAAGGGTGAGAAACACACCTGCTTAGATCAACGCGGTAGAGCGGTCGCTGCCACGGTAGCTGTGTAGGCTTTCATCAGTTTTATTCAGGCGGATGTGACCGTGCCCCGTTTGCATTTGTATATCAAAACAGTTTTTATTTTCCCCCTCGGCCTCATCTCTGTTCAAACGACAACTTTGGTAGATCTGTACAAATTATATTCTGAACCTCCCTTCCGTTTTGAATAATGCTTCAAACGTTAGTTAACTTGAGGGATCTGATCCGAGAATCATTCTGATCCTATGGCCCTATCCGTTGAATAATTCCCCCTTGTCTTCATGCAACTGTCTACACAGTATTATTATATTACCAAGACCATGTTCAAAGAGAGCCGAAGCGAAAACGAAAAGAAAAACTCAACACCGTTCACGCGGTTAAGGCATATTACTCCCTCCAATCCATATTACTTGTCATTCAATCAGACGTATTTAGTGTTAGATACATCTGTTTGAGCGACACACATGTATCCAAGGAAGTACTCTTGTATTCCGAGTATATAATAAGCCGGTGTGCCGTTGGGTAAAAAATGCCTATCCACTTGGATGTCTGTCATTAGGCAAGTTGTCTCTAGATGCATGAAATGATAAAAGGTAAAAGAACAGATGGTACATAGTACACTCCATTGGCAGTCTGCAGTACTGGAAAGCATCCAAATCAATCATAGAAACGAAATGGCAATTTGGTGCCTAGAGAAAGGACATTATCATGGATTAGTATAAATTGTTATTGTACTTACTTTTGGTATACCTTGGCCTTTACTCAGATTTCCTTGGGGCTGGCTATGCTTGATGTCGTCCCGTCGCATTCGTAAAGAGTGGGCATGCCTTAAATAAACACTACTGCATCCAGACATCTCGTACTAGATTCTTAAATCCATACAAAAGCATGCAAAAAAAAAAAATCTACGTACTACGTAGAAACCTAACTACTCCTCGTCGGAAAATTTCAACGATCTCCGTACCCTCCGGCGCCTCCACTGTGGTCCCTTCCGGCTGCTCCGCTGCGGCCTCCTCCACCACTATCTCCGAGTCGAGCTCGTCGAAGAGGGTGTCGGCCTCCGTCTACCTCTGCCGAATGAGCCTACGGTTGGCCTCCACCTCGGGCTCATCCCGGATGAAATCAAGGATGGCCTGCTGCTCCGCCATTTCCTCGGCTTGGGCGACGGCGAACTCCGCCTCCGCCTCCGCCTCCGGCATGTTCAAGCCCGGAGCAGGCTGGTCCTCCTCGTCCTCGTCCATCGCCTCCGGCAGCTCCACCTTCGGCTCCGACGAGCCCGGATGCAGATCCGCAACAATGCGGGCGGCGCGCCGAGCCAGGATCTCCGCCTCGATCTGCATCCAGCGCTCCAGCGTGAGCATAGCGTACGAGTGATCCAACGGCGGACCATACTGACGCCGGAGAGCGTGAGAGAGGAGACGGACGGGCTCGGGTGGTGGCGGAGCGAGGGAGGAGGTGGATGTGGTAGGGCTGGGGAACGCCGACCGGCTTAAATAGCTGGCTATGGCCACAGACGGCGAACCGGAGCGGCGTCACGCGGCGTTCACACCGCGATGACGATCGACCCGTCCGTCGAACCGTCGGGTTTCCGGGCGAGCCCGTGTGGGGCCCCATCGTCAGCCCTGGCGTTTAAGGCCCGTTTGAGAGGCCAAACTGATCGATTTTTTGTGACCGATTAGTGATCGGAAGGCTTGCCCAGGCGTTTGAGACAGGTATGAGGTGTCCGGTTGTAGATGCTCTTAACTGAGATATTGGTCAAAGTGTAGTACTCTAATTTTAACTGCATGAAGATCTAACGCATGTCAGAATTTCATCCCGCTTCACTACTTCAAAGATAGCAGTCAATTACTCCCTCCGTCCGGAATTAATTGTCACATAAATAAATAAATAAAAATATATTTAAAACTAGAACATATCTAGATACATCTATTTCTCCGATAAATATTCTCCGAGCGGACTGGTAATACAAATGCTAATAGTACCTGCTCCAAACATAAAGGACCATGACAACAACTAGTGCTGTATTTGACTGGACCTTTTTGACAGTCTTTTCTACAGGCAGTTGGAAAGTGAAAAAGGTTCAGTCAAGCAGGCAGTGGTAGTAATTCAAAAAGCACTCGTTCTTCAACTGTTTACAAACAGCTTCTGCCAACCTCCGCAGTTCAACTAGGGAGTATGAGAATAAAGCAGGAGATATGATGGCCTTGAGATCCATCAAGCATCTTTCTGTTTTTCTATGTCCTATCTTCAACTTTTTCCCTGGACAAGTTAATCTTAATTTAGAGGATCATGATGGTTTAAGAAAAAAGAAAGTAGGGGTATCAAAAATATATCTATCTCCAATGAGTGGGTCTGCCATTCATGCAACTAAAAAATTGAGCGTACATGGCCAGAAGAGGTTTTGTTTTTGTTTTATCACCGTCAAAGATCAACTGATGAATAAGCTCAAGCATTGTATATATGAAAAGTGGAGCCTATGGAGTATTCAGTGCTGGTGTGCTAATAGCCCATCTGATGTTTCTCTCCTGGTTTAGTTGACTCACTCTGTGAAGAATTATTAAATCAGACTTCAGACTTCAAACTCACCATCATCAATCATACCTATAGCTTCAGAAATTCTGCTTCTTCCTCTGATTTTATCTTTCCAGGCTCACATCACATCCAGGGGGGGCTGGCACAAGGACTAACTGGGCCAGGCCTAGCAGGCCCAGAATGGTTGCAAAGATTAGACCTGGAAACAGCAGGCCACAAACACTAGTGTTAACCATAATAGGTACTCTGTTGGACACCAGTACCCTATATGGGCCTGGCAGATATTCAAAAGTGAAAGCTTACCTATCATTTGATTGCTGCATGTCTTATAACAGGATTTAGCTGCCTACTTCGATGCCCCCATTTTTCTTGCTTCATGATTAAGTTTTTCAAGGAAGTTAATAGGTCCGAAAACTCTACTGTGTTGCAGCGTATGCATGAGTATGACTATAATACTAGATGATACTTCACCCGTTCCTAAATATAAGCCTTTTAAGAGATTCTAATATAGACTACATACGGGTTAAAATGTGTGAATCTACACTTTCAAATACGTCTATATACATTCGTATTGAAATCTCTAAAAAAAACTTATATTTAGGAATGAGGGAGTAGTTGAGAACAAACAGTTCCCAGATATGCAGCATGTCCTACATATCGTATTCAGATATTCTGGTGTCTGTAATTTGCAGAGTACTGAAAGCTACAACCTCTGTTCATTAATATAAGACGTATTTTAGACTGACCATAAGTCTAAAAAACGTCTTACATTAATGAACAGAGGGAGACTTCCCAACCAATCCTGCTCATACAACTATACAAGGAGACAAGCAATTCTAATCACAAAATTGTTTAAGTATGACTACGAAGTTGTTTAAGTATGATTTGAACTACATAGGAAACAACAAAGATGTAACAGATGTAGAACGCAGAGCTTTGTGCAATTTGGTTTGAAACTCAAGTCTTAAGTTTAAATCACCTCCAGGCGGAAATTAACGCAAATTAAATGAACAGACAGTCAGAAAATTTCAACAATTAGCCTGTTTGATGGTCAGAAAGTTTCAATGGTTAGCCTGTTTGATGGTCAGAAAGTTTCAACAATTGGCTTGTATTCATGCCAATTCAAGCTTGGGGTACTAAACTATAGAAACTGCAAGGAGAAGTTTGGGTGATGCATTTTTGTGATATTGTTCAAATCTGAATAGATATCAGCTAAACATATCCTGTGAGAACAAGGATGAAATAATAGTGTTACAAACCTCAAGAGTTCACAAAGGTGGCTGCAGTAAATGGTTCCAGCACACAGTAGGTCTTAGCAAGGAAATATGTATAAATATCATGATCAAATACATACTCCTTGCTAAGGAGTAACATAAAATGAAAAAAGACAACTGTATAAGTAAATGCTACTAGGATCAGCAATGCTGTTATTACTTATTACCTTACATCTTATCCATAACTGACACATATTTGGTACATAATATCATGCAAAAATAACTACTACTTACACTTTTCGTAGGATGCAATAAAGTACTTACATTTGGCCTCATAAATTAGATCAAAATGTCCATACATGTCATCTTGAAGTGAAATTACAACAGTATATACTATATGATATGTTGATACTAAAGTGAAATTACAACATGATAGGCTATACAGTATACGTCGAGTATTCTCCAAAGGGCCATAAGGAGACATTCAGATGGTTGCAATCATCAACCTGCAGGTTAAGTATAGTAAGCTATTTTGCTCCACATACAAGTTTTAACCATAAAAACTACTACTTCCTTTTTTAGTTGCAAACCTACAACAATCCTGGCAAAGCACAAGAAACTACATGACTTGTTAAATTGTTAAAATTACATAACCTATGTTATCTTAACTATTTGCAAGTCACAGACAGAAAATCAAGCTACAATTATTAAACAACTAACGCTATTTACATTAAAGAAAACTCTACAGCATAAACGGATAGGAAAACAAATCTGAATTCTCTATTTGAGTTCTACAATTCTATAGTTGCTCAAAGAGATACAATAGCAATAGCACCAGTAGACAATATGGCTGAGAGTTTGCTTCCAACAATAGGTTCTCGTAGATAAGGATCGCTTTGCTAGAAAATAAGCATATGGCGGCACATTCAGTTCACAGGGAAAAATATGTCGCAGAAAAATGAAAGTGTCCAGCATTGCAATTTGATCCATACCATTGACAAAAAAAAAAAAAAACACGCTCTTATGCTTACTGATTTAGTGATTTCAGAGGTATCTTCAGAAAAAGCATTCCAGTTGCTCTGGAAATTTTGTTCTAAGGAGACATACTCATCACCATAAGACTGCTCATAAACTTCTACATGCTGTGGATAGGAGGAAGACGAGAATATGCTTGCCATGCCTCCATATTCACCAGATTCGAAAGCATGCTGCTAGTCAAAAAAATGAGTTAAAAAGAAAAAGATATATTAGCTGTACTCCGAACAATGAGTCAATAATCTGTCCAATTGACAGTTTTATAAACAAACAGGATCTTATATCAATGTTGTATCAGTAGCGTCTCAAATGTGACAGGAGTACATCTTACATTATCATACTGAGGAGTCACCTCTTCTGTGGAGTCCTGATAGTATCCCAAATTCATCGACCAAGAAGGTTGATAAGGTTCGACTGGACTGTCAGGGACATATGCATAGGGCTGTATCTCACATGACTGTGTCGACATCTCTGAATTATCAATATGGTTGGTATATGTTGAGAAATTCTATATAAGGATCAAAATATTATCTTGTTAGCAATTATGAGAATATAGAGAAGCATATTATATTTTCACGGAGACAAATGTAGTCAGCCTGGCTAAGCAAATGCATGGATAGCAACTACTGATGTGTCAACACAAAACTGAAAGCGCTAAGTAAAGACATTGATAGCTACAAACCTCGTGGTACTCCAACTTGTGAGAATAAAATGTTTCCGGAGGTTCAACCTGAACATGCAGTGTCTGTTCACCCGAGTGTTGATTGTAACAATAAATAGGTTGAGATGAAAATGAGCTTTCTATGCCATAACTGGGCAAAACCTCCTGCATTGAAATTGAGTTGGGGTTTAGATCTGAAGATAACAAGCAGTCAAGCAGGATAGGGTGCAAGTCATAAGTAACTAATCATGAATTGGATAGCCTATGTAGTTACTGGAACATCTCTTTCAAGCATATAAATAATCTTCGTGATTTGTTTCGTGTGTCTTGCCTAATGATCCTCCATTGAGAAGATTAGTCAATCAGGCATTCAGGCAGAGCAAATATATATATGCAGACGTGTAGTTAGACAACACTGGCGTGCCTGTGGCTACCTAATTCAGTAAAAGATTAAACAAACAATACATATGACCGCATTAAACAAACAAATAGTACAACTTAAGGGTGTCCGTTCACTAAAGCTTTGATTGTAGCAATATATAGGTTGAGCTGAAATGGTGTTCTCTGCAGCATAACAGGACACTTGTGTGAAACTGAGATGGAGTTTAGATGTGAATATAACAAGCAGGGACAGGTCCAGGTGCATGTATAATAAGTAATGAATCATGATGTTCTGAAAAAGGAAAGTGATGAATCATGGACTGGATTGTCTACTCTAGTTACTGAAGAATCTTTCAGACATACAACTCATTGATTCGTTTTGCATTTCTAGTCTAATGTTGCTCTTTATAAAGGTCAAATGAATCCATTTGGGATTTAGATGTGAAGATAATAGACAGTCAAGCACATTACAGTCCAAGCCATAAGTAACCAATCATGGCCTACTCTAGATACTGGAGCACCTCTCAAACATATAAAAAATCTCCTTGATTTGTTTCGCGTGTCCTGTCTAATTATCGTCCATTGGCACAGAAAATGTATATACAGAACTGCAAATGTGTAGTTAGATGAACCTATGTGCCTGCGGCTAATCCATTCAGTGACAGATTAAACAAACAATACAAATGACCGGATTAAGTGTGTTCACTAAAGTCTTGATTGTAGCAAGAAATAGGTTTGAAATAGTATTCTCAGCACCATAACTGAACTCGTGTGAAACTGAGATGCGGTTTAGATGTGAGGATAACAGGCAGGATAGATCCAGGTGCAAGTGGAGCGGTGATACAGTTTAACCATGCCACCCAGAACCACCGCTCCAGGTGCAAGTGGAGGCATAAGTAACGAATCATGGATGTTCTGAAAAAAGAAAGTAATGAATCATAGATTGGATTTGCCTACTCTAGTTACTGTCTTACTGAAGCATCTTTCAGACATACAACTCCTTGATTCGTTTGCATTTCTTGTCTACTGTTGCTCTTTTTATAGGTCAAATCAGTCCACTGGGGAGAGCTAGTCAATATGCCGATGGCTAACAGTTTGAGTGACAGATTAAACAAACATTAAAACAGACCAGCACAACTAGGTTTTGAAAACGATTACACATAATTGAGCTAAACGCACAGGCCAGTTGAGTGGCTGACACTTGGATCATTCAGAAGTGAGAAATACCTGATACTGAGGCTCCTCCTCTCTGTAAACATCCTGGTAGCTCTGATTGGGAAACCACGTCGGTTCATCCGGAACAGCATCAACACTGTAAGACTGTTCGTAGGACGTGCCATACGAGCCATACGTAGAATGGGCATATGCATATGTATCCTCGTTTGCATTATCGTACGAAGATAACCACTGTCTCCCAGTACAAAACAACGAAGGAATTGGTCAATATAATACTGACGAAGGAAGATATATACTACGTACTCCGTATTAATAGTATGACAAGAGTATACTAAAGCATGATAAACTGAAGAATAATGCGGTGTATTTCCTCACATTGCTCTGATCCTGCGCCTCGCCAGCGTCGTGCCACTGAACATTCCCAATCGCCGGCACCTCAGCGTGGTCGTGCCACTGCACATTCCCAGTTGACGGCACCTCGGCGTGGTCGTGCCACTGCACATTCCCAGTTGACGGCACCTCGGCGTGGTCGTGCCACTGCACATTTCCAATTGCCGGCACCTCGCCGGCATCGTGCCACTGCACATTCCCAATTGCGGGCGGCGGCACCTCGACTACCACGGCGTCCTCCACTCCCCCCTTCTTGTTGGCGTACACGGGGACCCCGTGGCAGTCGGTCCCAATCCGCCGCTCCCCGTACCCGTCGGCGTGGCCGAAGAGGAAGTCCAGCCCGCGCATGCACTGCCTCCAGTAGTCGCGCGGCCCGCAGCGCGAGTGGGAGCAATGCGACCCCGCCGCCAGGTACGGCCAGCGCCGGAACACCTCCGGCGTGGGGTACACGGGCGGCCACCGCGGCGCGTCCCCGTAGTCGTGCGGCTTGGGCCAGTAGAACGGCTCCGCGACCGGCACCGGCACCGGAGCCGGCGAAAAGGGCGGTGTCCTCGCCGGCTCTGGCGATGAGACCGGCCGAGGCTTCGCGGGCGAAGACGGTGCTGGTAGCGGCGTTGCGGGAGCCGGAACGGGCGCGGGCGCGGGCGGCCGCGGAGAGGGGCGCGCTGGGGCGCCGGCGGGGGAGGAGACGGGGTAGCACGTGGAGGTGGAGGGCGGGAGCGGGGCGCCGTAGGTGGCGGAGATGTCGTAGCCGCCGCCGTAGGGGTGCGGGTTGTACTTGTAGTACTCGTCGTCGTCGATCTGGCCATCGTCGTCGGCGGCCGCCATGGAGGAGCGGTGATGGAATTAATCAGCGCTCGGCGGTGGTTACGGCTGTGGCGTGGGCTGGAGTGGAGACAGACTGGTGTGTGAGCGAGCGAGGAGGCGAAGTGGGAGCAGAGCAGCGCATGTGCGGGGCGGGGGGCGGCTGGTGGCATGTTGATTTCGGGGTGATGGCGACGGCGAGGCGGTGACGGAGGAGTCGTTTGGAAGCCACCGCACGGTTGGCGTTGGGAGGGAGGGGCGGAAGATGCCGCCGTGGTATTATTGCGCACCGAGCTCGAGGGCGTGCGATGAGAGTGGGACAGTGGGTGAGGTGAGTATCTCCTTTGTTTTTTGAGGGATAGGTGAGTATCTTTTGGCGGTTTGGCACCGGGATCAAAGTCAGGGATAGGTATTGGCCAGTGGGCCAGTGGCCATGTGCTATGCGCAACAGTGTGGGCTCTCAAGGCCCCGTGCTATCCATTTTCTTCTTTCAAAAATAATACTGTAAACCATTTTTAGCCCATAATGGAATGGATGGGTAATGCAATTAGGTTGAACAGTACATATTTTAAACCCCTAAAAAAGTAAATACTTTTAAAAGCAGAAAATTAAAAAAAATCAATCTTTTTATGGTGTTAGATCGTCAAATGTGTGATGTTCGTGTATTTTGGGGTGCAGATTTGTCTTTTTATCACGAGCTCATGTCCGAACTTCACCGAAATTTACCCGGGCCTCATGTACATGAGCATCTTGTAGCACAATAAAATTCAGATTTTTTTTGAAAAAAAATCTATTTAAAAATATTTTACTGTTCACATCCGGCTCATCTAAGCTCGGGTGCAGAATAGCTGTGTCAATTTTTAGCCCTTTTCTCTCGAGGAGGAGCATGGTAGCAAAGCTATATGGTAATGAAGCTTGATATGCATGGTGAATAGAAATTTCTAAAGAAATAATGTTGAGATTAGGCTTTGCAAACTGATGGGGGCAACTTATGATAGCATGCTTGACTTTTGTTAATTGCAGGATAAGATTCACCACGACATAACATACATCATAAACCCAACAAGAGGGGTGCGACGAGGGGGGGGGGGTTGTCATCCCCTACCTCATTTTGGTAGTTATAGAAGGTCTATCGCAGATGCTACTGAAAGCAGAAAACAATGGTGAGTTGAATGGAGTTAAGGTATGACATGGAAGAAGACCATGACCAAGCGCTCCAAGCATGGGTAAGGGAGAGGGCCTCCGGACCGCTGTGGACAAGGACTATGAGTAGGAAGCCGCCGCAAGGTGGTGCTCACTAGGTGGAGGTCTGAACTGTTCTTGTGCGATCAAGGGCTGTTCGATGACTTCGCATGGATGGACTACAATGCTGACATGGTATTCTTTAGCAACTGCTACTACCTAACGTACAAGGGGCTCACGCTTGAGTTATGTGCCACCTTCAAGGACACCCTCGGGGACACCGATGAGGCGCTGAGGTGCTCCTTCTCTCTAGGAGGAGAGATTCACATTATGACGCTCGAGGATTTGTGCAACTGCTTTGGGTTCAAGAACCAAGGGTTTCTCGACACCAAGCGGCAGCCCATGGCCGAGGCGGGCGGAACTTGGGACGCCATCTCCGTCAAGGACGGGCACCAGTTCAATGGTTTGAAGGTAGCCAGCATCCAGAACCCCACCATCCGTTGCTTTATGATCTTTGTTGCAAATACTATTTTTGGTAGGCAACATATTAGGGGCATGTCTAACTATGACATGTGTGTGCTCCATGCAACACTTAACCCCCATGCGGTTCTTAAACCAAATTTAGGGGCCATGCTCATTGCTCACTTCCGGAGGCAGTCCAAACAACCTTTTGGAGATATTCATATTGGTGCTCTTGTCACTCATATCGCCGAGTGGTACCACTTGGACCTGGAGAGACTTGAACATGTCCCTGGGTACACTGAGCTTAACAAGAGAATTATGACTAACTGTCATTTTATTGGGCCCGGTAGGATTTCATGCCATGATGCAACGCAAAATAACAATAATTACAGAAAGAATCTAGGGAAGCGGTCCCGGGATGTTATAAAAGGCAAGAGGCGTGTCTACATGTCAGACAAGTTCTTTGGCTAACGAGTTTGTCAAAAAAAGATATGTTTCACCCATTCGAGCCTAATTGGCAATGATCTACTCGTTGTTGACCTTTCTAAAAGATAGTCATTAAATTTGAGTCGAAAACTCGACCTAGTTTATTATTGCGTGAAAACGTCCGGCCAATTTTTAAATATGAGATTATGATTTGAAGAGTCAATGACAGAATCGAACATTGCTCGTCATTTGGTGTCACATACCAAGGTTTGTTTGTACCCACATCTAAATATATTTTTTATGGAAAGGATGTTACAAAAAATTGATCATGTTTCTCTGCTAGACATAAATTTTTGTTGTATAGAAGTTCTTTTTTCAATACAATTTTATGCTTTGAGTGATATGCCAATCATAGTGTGGCAGCAACTAATGTTTTAATTCGAATAATAGTTGACTACAGAGACAAATAGTTGGTAATATAAATATTAAAATACGGTAATATGTAGTAAGGAAAAGTTGTGGCTACACCAAAGTGCATTAATTGCACCCACACCGATCAGTAAAATAAAAAAGGCAAAAATCAAAAAGTAAGAAACTTTATGGATTTGACTATGCACAAATGTGTTGGTGCTTGTAAAATTTGGCAGCCAGATCACACCAAAGGAGCTACACACAAACAAAATACAAATTCTGCTCAAGCAGTGGACATAAGTTTGAGCATTTTTTTACGGAGCCCCTCAACTTTTATTTGTTTGCTTTTTTACTGTTCATCGTGGGTGCAATGTTCTCGGGTGCATGTGCGTGTCACCCGACTAGTTTATCGTAACGACACACACTTCATTTTTATTCTGATTAAATACAACGAGTCATGTCGATCTTTCAAATGACTTGGTGTGCCTGGTAGTAGTAATTCAAAATGCAAAGTTGACACAGTGAAAGCGTTTAAAGTGTGTAAGAGCATTGATGTCTACTACGCAACTTTATTCTTGTAGACTTTATTGGGCCTCCAAGCGCAGAGTTTGGTAGAAAAGTAGCAATTTTCCCTCAAGTGG
>CBMN010767300.1:0-10886 GCA_000582825.1 Hordeum pubiflorum
TTCAGTGGTATAGTTTTTACCCCTGCCGCAATCGGTCTCGTTGGTTAAATTCATGGTCAAAGTTCAATCTCGAAAACCAAGGACGCACTACGTTTCATGAGCTCGAAAACGAGGACGCACTACATTATGAAACAGAGGGAGTATTATTTTATAGAAGAGTCAACCGTGAGCACCAAGCACAGGGGTGGGCAATCGAACGCACGCGTGCCTTGCCATTGCTATAACAAAGCAGCTACTACAAATCAGTGACTGGTGAGCAGGCAAATACGCACCATTCCCATTTCTGGACCGAGCGGAGCAAACAGACGACAGCAACAGCATCTGGCCGCATTCTCCTGGTCGCACTGCTTCGCCATCAAGGTACAGGGAAATGTGAGCACGTGGTACCAAATAGCCCATCTTCTAACGTTGCAAAACTGAAATAAAGAAAGAAAATATTGTTGCGACACTGGCCACCCCCTGCTCATATATATTCTCGAGGCCTTTTCTTGTAGCATTCATAAACAACTACGACCTGCCAGCAGACCAGCCAAGAGGCAAAAAACATACGGCTTTGGTGTGCAGTGCTGCCATACCATCAGCATCACTGGACCTTGTGATAAAGCAAGCAATACAGGAATTGAAATATGTATCCAGGATTTCTGAGTATTCATGGTATCTTTGAACCTGGATGTTTCTTTATCAGAGGGCATCTCGGGCTGTCCAACTCCAAGAGCATAACTGAAGAGAAAGTCCGCAGGACAAAAGGGCATATCCAGAATCCTGATAGCTTTAGGAGCTAATGAACGGTTTGACCACAAAGGAGCAATGGCATGTGTGTTTCTTGATCCTGAACCAAACATTTGGTGCCAACTTTAGCGGCTTCCTGACATAGAAAGATCGCAAACAAATGTGCCATGATAGGACAGGTCTGCACAATGTAACTAAACCACACTCGAGCAAGCCGACACAGATGGTGGTATGGTGGTAAGGCACGCCAATCAAATACTGATTATTCATGAAAGTACATCAACATCGCGCGGAAATTTGTCAGAAGTAAACCTTGTCTAACCAGACACAGTACAAATACTCATCGCATTTTCCACTATTCGATACTCTGCTGGCTGTAAAGAATCCATAGAAAACAAGTGAGATGTTCATCTGTGCTCTGCAGACATTTTAAGACCCTGCAAGGGCATTGGATATTACTAAGTGAGCCTATTGAGAAATTCATTTGATAAGCATAGGGGTATATTTCTTGAACAAGCCACACCCTGCTTTATTCAGAAAACCAGAAGCAAAACGATAGACCATCAGGATTCAGGAAGCAACAAACTTCAGCAACTTTTGAAGGGGACTACAAAGCTTGGAACATGAGAAAAGCTACAACTACTCTACAACAGAAATGTTGAGCTTCAGGTTTGGTGCGAAACATCAACTAGCAGAAGCCTAAACCTTGTCACCCTCAGACTGCACGAGACATGTTGCAGATGAGTAAGCATTTATATATGCATCACATATTTGACAGCTGACATACTACCAAAAGGTTCTGAAGTTGGTACCTTCAGATAATAAAATATGGTTCACAGCCCTGCAAGCAGCTAAATTATGCTCTTGTGGTTGTTAAATCCTGGATGCAGTGATTTAATTTGCAATCATGATGAATTAGGCAAAGATCTCTTAGCAGCCCTAACCACTGTGAAGATCTCTTTCCAGTGCCGGTTATTTTTTGAGCATTTTTCTAGCCTTGCCCTGGCTGCGTGTAGTCTATGGGAGGAACACAATCACAAGCATCCATAAGAAATTGCCCCACCAAGGATCTCCTGGAGGTAGTGCCTCAAATCTGATCTGGGCCTACTGGTTTATAGGGTCAAAAGACAACCTAAAACCCTATCTTGCTAATTTTATACAGCCTTTAGCTTTGTGTTTTCGCCACTTTTCGGTGGTTGTACTGGGGTCTTAAACCCCTCACGTGTATATATTTTATTTATGGGATATTTATGACTATGCCAATGTCAGTTTTTCTTTCTTGCCATGCAGTGATGCTACCGTCTGATAAGAGGATTTTGACCAACCTGGGTGGAGATGAAAAGAGGTAAAAAGCCTTAAATCCCTTGGTAGCTCTCTAGAAAGAGCAAAAGGGCAGGGAGGAATTGGTATTATCTGACGCTAAAACGGAGGATACGGAATCTACCCGGAGAAGATTTTGGTGCTCGAAACTGACGCAGAATTGTTATAAATGTATGCATGACAACCCTGGAGCTAATGTAGCCAGTTCATACAGCAATGCTATCAAATTATTGTGCCACAATGTACTGAGGTTTGCTACAACTGGAGCATCTACAATGCACAGTTTAGTAAGCATAATAACAAGGTTTTATGAATCCATAGTCCATCAGGTTTTATGCTATAGAATCCATAATCCATTAGTAAATAAAATACAATCCATAAGCTAACACAAGCAGGATACGATTCACCCATCAGCATCTAGGCATGCTTCAGGCTATGACCAAGGATTGTATATTTAGTGGAACCTCCAAGACAAGCCTAGGCACCTCACTTGACCTGGTTCCATTCTGCGCAGCCAGCCATTGTCCCCACTCACACACCCACGTTGCCGTCTGGTTCCATTCCCAGAGCCAGTCGTCAGTCCTGCTCAATTACACATGCCACGTCCATACCATGGAGGCTTGTGCTGCAGCCTCGCCTGACACACTGAACTTGGCAAGGGATTTTGGAGAAGGGAATTCAATCGGGAAGTGAGCAGAGCACACAACTGAGAGGGCTGGGAGGTTGGGGCATGTGATCCAGTGACTAGTACAAGCTGGGTTAATATTTGTTAATGAGGTAGTTCCGGAACCATCCAGGCTGGTCAGTATGTCCTGCCTTTAGACCCTTCTTGTGTTAGAACCTGTTTGGTTAAGATTGTTAGTTTGGCTCTAGTTTGTTGCATCTTACTGTATGGGCTGTGTAGCCGGGGATGTAAGCGCAGAGGGTTGTGTTGGTTGCATTTGTGACTCCATTTTCTTTAATGAAAAAATGGGGGCCAAGATAAGAATGTCATTCTCATAAATGGGAGAAAAACAATGGCACATCTATAGTTTGAGAGTCGATATAACACAGGCTGCACATTATAAGCCTGTTTACCGGTAAAAAAAACATGCGAGAAATTAACGCTGGTCTTAAAAGTTAACCAAAGCCTTCACCAGTTCAGAATAGTCTCACGGGCAAAACAGAACCGAAATCAATAGCCAAGCCACACCTTGCTGTTGGAGGGAAGAATGTAACACCAAGGATGAGGCAGACAAGTAAGCATGAGGTGGGCGATGGTGATGGGCAGCCAGCTGCCCTGCCGAGCAGGGCTAAACATCGGTTGAAGCAGAGCCCAGCCTGAGCCCTGACCAGCAAGGTATTTGTGATCTAGGGCTTGGGTGAGCAACTGAACATAGGCATTAGAAGGCAGAGGTTAGGTCAGACCACTTCGTGGCCGAGTCAGGACATGGACACTCTTTAGTATTAGCATCCCAATCTGGAACGCCATTCCAATTAGGGTCCAGAAACAGAAACTATGTGCCATTTTGGAGAAGAAAAATAGCATCAAAAGAGACACTCTTAATACTTTGTGCCTTAGGGTCATAGTAATGCAGGAACAGTGTGGTATACCTTTTCAGCGGAATGGGCCAAGGAATTAAGCAATATAGGACATAAAAGATCTGATAAGGTGGATGAGCTATGTGTTTCTTTCTGCAGGAAAACAACATAGTGGAGCGTGTCAAGCACAATGTAAAGGAGTACAAGTACATAACTGAAGGAATGAATAGTTCGCTATTCCTGAAACAAGTAGAAGTGAAAACACGAGAATTTCACTGGACCAAATCTAAAAAGAATGAATTCAGATATTGACAACCGCACGCTAAGGAAATATTCTAGTTAAAGAGAAGAGCTCCAATAATTACACGTACCGTTTGCATGCTCTGGCAGCTCTCATCAGTTTGGTCAGTGATGATAAAATGAGGATAACAGCATGCTCAAGGACGACTTTAATATCTGGCAACCTTGAAGATGCAAAATTTAATGCTTCACTGAATCCAATTCACTTCAGGTTGGCTGCAGAAGAGAAAACCGTTTATCAAGATTCAAGAAACAGGCAAACAAAAATATCAAAGCCTCAACAATCAGTTTGGCAGCAAGATGCAGTTTTCTTGGGAAGAGAAAGAAGGCTTTTCTCTTTTGATGTTTCAGGAGCAGGTAATATATTCTACGATAAATTTCTATTCTGTTCCTTGTGAATCAAGCAAATCAGGCCCCAGCTCAACCAGGCTCGGTCCACGGGAAGTCACTGACAAAACAAAACTCAAAACTCACTTATCTTATAGAAAAGCCTCCATGATATATAAAATACAGTACAAAATTCTCTTCATAGTCTTGCGTGTGGTTAGTGTCTTGGTGCATAGGTTATATCTGCCAATGGAAGAACTCAAATAAGCATAAGAAAGATGGTAAATATTATCAAGTGAAATATAATTGGTATTTAGTTGATTCTGCACAATTTCTTGTGGTTGAAAGTAAGGAGTTCACTTCAGATACTCTTGGCTTTTAGCGAATGGTTAGGTCAAATTTAAGTATCTATCTGCTTTATTTGTCCTTTGGGCTCAAGTGGATCCCCCTTAATGCATTTTTCTACAACACATACATATTATAATAACATGTATTTCAGTACACAGCACTCTCAAAGTTCCATATTCTCTTGACAATAGCCATTTTGTACTGATGGAATCACCAGTGCATTTATTAAGGGGTTATGCACACGCTCTGAGGAGTCGGTGTTCTAAAAGATGGTTGCTTAGCCCTTTGCCAAACCACTCATAGGCCATAGGTCCCACCCCGCCACCTGACGTGAGGTGTACTGATAGTTACCAGGACCCTGGGTCGAACAGGTCAAGGAAAAAAGTTGTGGGTGGCTAGAAAAGTGATCATGATCCGAGTGAAGCCAGGCCAAACGACACTAACTACCCAGCCACAAAGCCAATTGCTAGTAAGAATGCAACATCAACAATATATTCCCCCCGTTTCACCATCTCTAGCCCTAACATTATTGCTTCAAAGTACTTGTCAATCTAGGAAAGGAAGAGTGGTAGTTATTGTAATATTTCCACTCTACATCTTTAATAATTTTGAAAATGTCAAGCAGGTATCATTAAGTAAGGGTATGGCTATTTATCATTCTCTCTTTCTTAGATTTAGTATTTCCTTGGTTTGTGCACAGTAGTAGGCTATGGACGAATATAGCAAAATGGAGTGTTTTACCATGCCCCACCAATTTTCTAGTCTTTGTGGCGTGGGAGTGGGGTCAGGGATCTTTGAGGCGTAGGTTTGACATAACTGGCGAAGCTTGCAAAGTGATGTGCTAATGCACAAGTCTTGCAACGGGAAATTCATCCAACCCTCTTCACTAAATCCACTAAACTTCACGAGTTAGATTCTTAATGATCCCATGAGATTACAAGGAACAACGTGGACAAAGGATCGGGAACTAATACATAGAATAGTGTTTCCATAGAACGTGTGAAGTGAAGTTTGTGCCTACCTACTCTAAACTCTTCGCATGCGCACACGCGCGGCGGGGAGGGGGCATTCATAGGGTTGTAGCTTTCAGATAACTACTGAAGAGTGAAGACTATAACTAAGTAATGCGCCAACCACCAATTGTGCATTAACTTACCACAACAATGGATGCTTGATGCTCCTACAAGATGACAAGGAAAATGCAAGACACCATGGGGAGAGGGCCGATCTCCTATAGTTATCTAGGTGTTGTAGGAAGGGTCCCCACGACGCCTCAAATTGAGACTCCTTGTTGTGATGCAAAGCTCACGCCTCGAAATGACGCCAAGACGATGCTCTTCACGACATGTTCATGCCTCATCTAGACGTTAATGTCACGCCTCATCACAACATTGAGCCCATGCCATTACAACAAAGATCACTTCCTCGCTCAAGACGTTAAGATGACTCCCTATCCAAATGCCAAGGTCCCACCTCTTCACAACGCCAAGATCGTGCCTCCTCCTAACATCGAGACAACAAGTTCTCACCTTGTTATTGTGCAAGTCTTTTTCCCAACATCATGGCTAGAACGTCGAACAAGGTCAACACCTAGACTTGCAAACTTGTGGAAAGATAATAGTGAAATGGGACATTGTGCGATGCCATACCATGTACCTAGTCTCAACTATGCAAAAATAATGTGGTAATGCATTAGGTTGCAATGAAAATTCACCCAAACTATTAATGAATCCACCTCATTGCATGAGCCTACGCTTCATGATACGGCAAGCTCAAGGAAACACAAGAGCAACAAGGAAAGAGGGTTGACAGCTAATGATAAACGATCAAGCCTTATAGAGGTTGGGCCCACTCTAGACCACCCTGGTATTTGACAACTCTTCCTTTAATGTCCTTGAAAGTAATTCTCGACCAAACCAAATGGCTGACTTCCATACTAGCATTTATGCCCGAGGAACTTATAACACCAAAACATGCTCCAGTTAGCAATAAGATCAACAACCACGTTAAGTTCAACCCGTGTAGATTAGTCTATCCACGCCACCAATCTCCACATACACACACAACTACTTATAGCCGAAGTTACAATTTGGAATCACTTGGAACTACAAGCCAGGGTGGAAACTGCTTTGTTTAACAGGCTTGGGCCTTGGACTTATCCTACTTCATGCCTATTGTTGTCTTGCATCTGAGGATGTGACATTGAATGTTAACACTCGAGGTGCTTGGATTGGGCAATTTGAACAATCGACTTGATTTCATAGGCGCATATCAATATGGTTCATCTAACACACGAGTCCATAAACCATTGTCGTGTTTCATAGGCCAAGATAGCTACCGATCATTGATAGGGTTGGGATATTTGTGCAATCGACTTGATCTCATTGGCAAGTATCAATCTAGTTCATCTAACATGTGAGCTCATCAGCATTGTCATGTTCTTTCTGTCCACCTACTAGTAGTTCTTGATGAGGGTGAAGATATGTTCGGTGTATTTGTCTTCATGCACTTGATGAAGGTGAAGATGCAGTGATGCCCTCAGCCCCTAGTCATGCCACTTTTCCCCTTAGTATTTGTTGACATGCAGATACAACCAAAGACGAGTAAAGCAGCCGCTATGCTCATGGATAGCTATCTCTCATGAACTCTTCTTTTCCTACTCCCCTTTCATTCTTCTACCCTTCCTTTGGCTCCTCTCCCTCTCCCTCTACCCTGCATCTCAACTCGTCCCTCTCGCATTGTGCAACCCAATAGCATCATAACGACAATTTGGATTGCCAAATGCCCTTGATCCAAGAGGTGAAACATGGAACATGACATCGACCTTGGTTCGTTCAGCCAAGAGTATGTATACATACCCCATGCTCGTGGTATTTTAGTATTGTGATAATGGTCCATGATACGCAGAGCAGGGTTTTTACCAGTCGGTAGAGCAGATAAGAGTATTCTGTCTATCGTTCTAGAAGTTAGGCCATTAACGGACACTTCAACCCCCCACCCCCCTTTGCCGCACATCTCTTGCGCTCTTTCTTCTATCTCCCCCAATCAAGCACAACAGATTATGTAGATATTGCACCTTGCAAGATGAATACTTCACCAAACAAAATGAACAACGATGAGATTGTACTTTAAGCAAGATGTATACTAATCAAAGAGATTGAACAACACTACATAAGTATCACTCCATAGATTAACCACACATGCAGCAAGGATTGTACATTGGTTGCACTAGATGTCCTCTCAGCTAACAGGCAGACTAATAATTAAAACTCCACCATAAAGTACTACTACATAGTCTGACTTAAGCCTGTAAACCAGCCAGGGTCATGCAACTGAATACCTTACTAGAAAATATCTAGTGTGCCAATAAAACTGATCAGGCCTAGCAATATTAGATTGCAGATCAGGCCTAGCAGACTGCAGATCAGGCCTAGCAGACTGCAGATCAAGCCTAGGAGCATTAGACTGCAGATTAATCACATCGGAAAGGTGTCTGGTGAAAGCCCATGTCTATGGTGATGTAGCTCAGCATTTAAAAGTCTGGATCTCATCTTGTACGATGCTTAACAGCATATGCCTGAGATGAAATAAATAGACAGGAATCAAACATAGGAAAGTTAACTTCTATGTGCATCATTGAACTGCATATTCAAGTTTTTTACCTTCACAAGCTTTTCAATCTTTGTTCCAGCCATGGTTATATAATCAGTTATCAATTCTTTAGTAGCTGGTACTTGATGCAGCTCAACTGAAGCAAGAACTTTGTCAACAGATTTTTTCACTATCAGTTTATGAGCATCTTTACTCAGATTGCCTTCCTTCCAAATAGGTTTCAGCAACTCCTTCACATGTTCTGCCAAATGAAAACGGAAATCCCTCGTTTTCTCATCAATTGACCCATCTTTCATTCTTTCAAAAGCTTTCACCAAAGTATCGCCATCCAGACTAGAGTGTTCCTTATCAGGTGCAACCAAGCCTGCAAACTCATTTGACCCTTTTGCCGACATATTCCTTGCCAACTTATCATCACAAATCAATGATTTGTTGATATCTCCATCTATAACACCATTCCCAGCAGTGTGCTGACTTGAAATGCTGCAAGATATGTTCGAGGACTTGAGAATATTGATACTTTCAACTTTGGGAGGGTCCATACTGTCAGCAAGTGGGTCATATGGGCTATTTGAAGGTGATGTACTGTTGGCAAACTTAACAAGTGGTACAAAAGGGACTGAAGTTATCCAAGGGTCATCCTTGATTGGGGAAAGGTGCCCAGGTTGACATGAACTGCTTGCACGTAACCCAGGCCTAGATGTACCACAGCCCTTGTCAAAATAAACATCTTTATGGAGACCAAACTTCTCGATACCAGGTGTTAACTGATGAAGTGACGGCATTCCTAGGTGAGTAATTGCTCGAAGAGGTTGGCTACCCAAGGAATGAGCAGAGCTATTGTGGCCTGGACTTCTGAACCCTGTTATACTGTTTGAGCCATATGAGGCAAAGCTTGAACTATGTTCTTTCTGATGTTTGCGAGAAAGATTTTCTGTTGGTCCACCATAAGCAGATAGCTTATCACCATATTGGAGACAGTCAAATGGAACAGATGAGTCAAATGGTCGATACCGATAATCAGAGACATGAGAATCACTTAGGCTGCTTGCTTTGGCCACATCCAGATCCTGCAACAGCTTTCCTCCATCTAAATGGAATCTAGGTAAGGTTGCCCTGCCATCCAAGTAGCTATCAGAGGGCAAATTAATGTGGTGTCCCATGAGACTAGGTTTGTGGTTCTTCCCTTGAACTGAGATCTGCACCAGCTCATTTACAGGAGGGGTAGGCTTTGTAGTCCATAAATTATCAGTTCTGCAAGACCTCTCTTCTGAAATATTTATGTTGGGCGAGTTATGTGCCAGCTCCCTATGATCTTCGCCATAAGAATGAATGAGAGTCCTATATAGCCCATGTTTTGACGAAGCCGCAAAATTGTGCAGATCATTCAAGTTGGATACACCTTGTGCTTCAGATCCTTCTTCAGAGCCTGAGCACGGGTGGAGCAATCAAAAGTCCTTAGATTTACGAAGCAATCAAAAGTTTGTGGCTGCAAGATATTCTTTAAAGATCCTATAAAAAGCTCATACCTCTATGTTTCCCATAACCAACTGATGCGAGTGAACCAGCCTTTTCTTCTTCACTCCACAGGTTACCAAAACCAGAACCCTCTCTTTCATGAAGAGAAGTGCAATTCTTTCCTTTCTTGCACTGGCCTTGAGCATTAAAGATGCATGTTCCCGTAGGGGTTCTGGTTTTGCTCCCCAGATCTCCACCAGGAGATGAGCTACTAAATCTAGGTTGTGAATGTGTTAAGTGAATTAGTGAACCAAATGACTGTTTAAGACGTGTAAGACAAAAGAACATTATGTCTTCCATCAAACACCACAGCAAAGATGGAAATATTGTTCGAAGGTTCAAAATTCCTACTGCACACAGAAGTAGCAATAATAATTGATGTACCTCAAAGCATTAGTATCTGGCATATCCGGAAGTAGAAGATTGCCATTGCCAACTTTCTTCAGATATTTGACATTGTTACGAGGCAGCAGTGTTGGTTTCTTTCCAGCAGTAGTCACTCCAATAAAACCTAGAAAATGTATGGTTATAATGAGATCCAAGTTCCAAAATATACAACCAATTCATCTGAGTGATCTTCATAAAAGATTCATACCTATATTCACCTATCGTACTAACAATTCTATATTCCACCAATCAGTTAAAACGCTTAATCTCAAAGAAACTGTTAACAGGCTCCAAATAGCAGAAACACAGTACTTGTACAATGTAGCTGACAATTTTTTTTAGTCCGGCAGGCTGCTAACTTATGCCATTGCAATACATCAAATCACTGACAGAGAATCATTCAGCGCAAGATTTCCTAGGAGTAAGAACTAAATTTGATTTAAGATCCTTATGACTGGCTCCAGAACCAACTACTGTTGACTCTGAAGTTCAAGATTTCAATGTTTATTTCCAGTTTGAATGAACACTGGAGGCTAAAAAGCTTATATTGTTTTGAGCAAACAACAAATGGACATAGAAAAATGGTCTGATCACAGGATATTGGATATAAAGGTCCCAAATCAAAAAAGCAGCGTAGAGTGTTAACTTTACCATGGCAAAACCAACGATAAGTAAATAGGGTTGGAACAAGGGGACATAATAAAACCAAAAAACCAGTTAATGATAGCTGATAGCATGATACAGGACATATTTGGTTCATACTCCCTCCGTTCCCAAATATAAGTCTTTTTAGACATTCTAATAGGGGACTACATACGGAGCAA